>JAJOZX010000787.1:0-74846 GCA_023014485.1 Bathynomus jamesi
ATGCAGATTAATGGCCGTGAAAATCAAAGTTAATCTGATCTGACAAAAATCGCAGAAGTTGTGTTAAGTGACATCAATGAGGATAAAGAACTTTTACAAAAAATGTCAGACAGGACATGGAGACGCATACAGCTTGCTGTTCGTGTAAATGGCGATCAGGTTTATCCCTATGACAATTAATTATCGAATTAATTGTAAGTTTACTAATAATAAAATTCTTTCTAAAAAAAATTTTATTATCCTTTATCTTTTATTTATAAATTGTTCCCGAATCGCCACTCACTTATCGGACGACCTATATATATATATATATATATATATATATATATATATACGGAGACTGCTGAAGTAAAATGTGCAGCGCAGGGGAGGGTTCATGCTCGCTTCGCAAGGCAACGTCTCAAGCACTCTCTTCCCAATACATTATCCGTGAAACCAAAACATTTTAATTTTCTATGATACATTTACTGAAGGGTTACTTGTGTATTTTCTGATTAAAGTACAAAATAAACTGAGTTTTGTTGAAAAGCTACATTTGAAAGGAATTTTTTTGGTTCCCTGATAGTATAGTCGTAATAGATGTATTCTGAAAGTTGCCTTAACGCGAGGACGAACCCTCCCCGCGCTGCACGTTTTACTTTAGTCTTCGTATTCATTCAATGTGCGGTTATTGCAGTTTTCTATGATACTGTATATGCTCTAGTTTCAAATGCAAATAGAGCGCTTTCGAGCACTCAAAAAATTATTAATCCTCATTAAAATATTAAAACGATTAATTGATGAAAATGACAAGAGCATGAAACATATTATTGTTTTTGTCTAAAATTCATTGGCTCTCAACCTTTTTTGTATGGTTAGTGGTTACCCATAACCAATTCTAACCCAGCCCCATTACCCCAATCATTAGATGTTATTTTTTTTATAACCTTTGGATTATCACAATATTATTTTTTATAATTTCTGGAACGCGTCTCATTACCCCACAAAATAGTTGTTATTACCCCAGTTGGGTAATTTACCCACCGGTTGAGAACTAATGGTTTAGATTCAAAGTATACCGAAAAGAGTAAAAGATTAAAGGGTTTAAAGCACTTTCGTTCAATCTTTTGAACCTTTCACGAGCTGATTATGGTAACCTTTGGGCGTCCGGTAGCTCAGTGTTTAGGGTGGCGGACTCCGAGCGGTATGGCGCTTGTTCGCTCGTGGCTGCTGAACATCGGGTGGAGTTGAGTTGGTTACTTGCTCTATTTCTGTTCTGGCTCAGACGACCCTTGGGGCACACTCACCCGAATGTCGTGGGGAAATGAACCTCTTGGATGTTGAGTTTACCTTTATTAGGAACCCTTTGAGAGACCGTGAAACAGAGACAATGTTCGCCCTTTTTTGTCACTGAGTCACCGGCCAAACGGTTTCCTACTATCACGTCCCTTTGAAAGTCATCTTAAAAGAGGCATTTTTGTACTGATCTGATTCTACAAAGAGAAATAACAATATTAACATATGAAATTACTGAATGCTCACAACAGTCTTAACACGGTTAGGTAGACCAGCCATGAGTGGATCTTAGGGTCTTTGTTGGTCTGAAACATTATAACATCTCTGTATCGACTTAACGAAAAGACATCACTAATAATAAAGCAAATTACAGCACGAAAATTGTGTATCCTCAAACTTAATTAAAACGTAAATAAGATGGAAAGGTGAGGATAATGGCGTTCATTTCATGTTTGGAAAGGAGTAAAGCCATAAAAGGCAATTAAGGTTTTGTCTTTGTCTTAAAGAATGTCTGTCTTCCGTCTTTGTTTTCTGGATTATTAACGTCGCAAAGATATTAGATATTCCTTTTATACATATATATATATATACACACACACACACACACACACACACACATATAATATATATATATATATATATATATATATATATATATATAATATTATATATATATTATATATATATATATGTGTGGATAGAAGCTTCAGATACAGCTGAGAATGTTGAAGAAGGATGGAGAAAACTTGAGGAAGGGATTGAGCTGGTGGCAAGGAAAACAGTTGGAGTTAAGAAAATAAGTCGGGGAGAAAGAAGAGGACTGTATGGTGGACGGAGGAGGTCAAGGAAGCCGTGAAAAGAAAAAAAAGAGATGTTTCGTTTATGGATAAAAAACAGAATGGAAGAGAGCGGACGCAACTATATCACCGCAAGGAATCATTCAGAAACAATAAAAGACGACCTAAAGGAGAGGCATGGGAAATAATTGGACAAGACCTACAGGAAGATATGAGAGGTACGAAAAAATTAATCTATGGAATGGCGAAAAAATATAGGAAGGAAGATAATATTGAGGTTCATTCAATACTAAGTAAAGAAGGAGAGCCCCTAATTGACTCTGTCGATGTGGAAGATAGATGGAAAGAATATTTTAACGAACTACTAAATGTAGTGAATGAGGTACCGTAGGAAGAAGAAAGAGATCCAGAAGTACGAGTAGGGGAAGAAGAGCAAGACGAAGATCTGCAGATATGAGCACGGGAAGAAGAGTCGGATGAAGACCAACCTATTAGTATTACTGAGGTAAAAAATGCAATTAAAGAACTTAGAAACGGCAAGAGTCCTGGAATTGATGGTATTAGTAATGAGTTCTATAAAACTGGAGGAGAACTTGCTGGATGGTTGATTGAGGTGTTTAACCAAGCATGGAATGAGGAATGTATACCATCTGAGTGGAGTAAAGCAATAATATGCCCGGTATACAAAAAAGGCGATAAACGAGACCTAACCGGGCCTTCAATGGCGGACATCGGAATAACATTGAAGGCCTGGTTAGTATTTGAACACCTCTATATTGAAAATTCAAATGTGTTCAAATGTTCAAATGTGTATTTGAAGAGTGTTTCTCACTTATTTGAACAGACCTGTGGATGTATGTATGTTTAAGCAGATTTAGTTAGTTAAATAAAGGTTTCCAATTTTATTGTGATGTTTGTTATTTCTATGAATTCATGACAAAGGTCATTTTAGCAATTTCACGAAATGACCAAGGTGGAATTTCAGCCATTTCGCGTAATGGCTGAAGATTTTAGTAATTTCGCGAAATGACCAAGTGAAACAGCCATTTCGCGAAATGACTAAAAGTTTCAGCCATTACGCGGAATGGCTGGTTACACACTTTGACTGTAATAAATAAATAAATATATATATATATATATATATATATATTAGACATTAAAAACATTCCCTACGATTCCGTACTTTTGAAACACCTGCATATACTAAATTTAGTTCAGATCACTTTGGCTGTTTAGCGGGCCTTCCCCTTCCCACCACGGGGTGGAGACTGGGAGGGGCGGGTGTGTTACTAAAACCTTCATGGTTCTCCCTTAATGTATACTAAATTTTATACAGATTACTCAAGCTGTTTAGGGGTCCCCCTCCCACAGACATCATTATCATCATCATCAGTATCATCAGTATCATCAGCATCAGCATCAGCATCAGCATCATCCCCAACATATATATTGTATAAATGTAAAAGACTTTAATGAGCTAAAAAACATTTGTTTAGGATATTATGTGAACAATCCTAATTATTATGGGAAGTTTTTGAATCGTAATTCCTTGTAGTCTTGGAAAAAAAACCATCCACGAACACTGTGCAGCTTTAATTTACAGTTTCTGCTTCTAAAAGCTTCACTGGAAGCAAAATTGAACATTATTTAGCGAATGATATTGCGATTCCTATTTCTCTATTTCGGGTTGTAAAAAGAACTTTATAAAAAAGAGCTTTGTAGAAAAAATGAGTTTGTATAAAGAGTTATATGATGTAACAGCAATGTTGGAGCAGAAGCAAACGAGAGAGAGAGAGAGAGAGAGAGAGAGATACAAGGAAAAGAAGTACCTCAAAAGGCCTTGCGGCCCATACCGAGAGAGAGAGAGAGAGAGAGAGAGAGAGAGAAGAGAAGAGAGAGAGAGAGAGAGAGAGAGAGAGAGAGAGAGAGAGAGAGAGAGAGAGAGAGAGAGAGTGCAGTAAACCGATTTAAATGTATGAAATGAAATATATTGACTGTAAAAGACAATTACTTAAATGTTAAAGTATTTAAAGGTCGAAATATATAGATCAGTAAATAACAACGTACAGAAATAAGATATGAACTGCGTTGGAGGCATAATGCTCTCAGGTCGATAGTATTTTCATTATTTTTAACGAGTAGATCAGTGGTACTCATTGGGCGGCTCGCTAGCCAAATATATATATAGCGCATTTGGCTCGCGAGCCGCATATATATATATAGCGCATTTGGCTCGCGAACCGCATATATATATAGCGCATTTGGCTCGCGAGCCGCATATAATATAGCGCATTTGGCTCGCGAGCCGCATATATATAGTGCATTTGGCTCGCGAGCCGCATATATATATATATATATATATATATATATATATAGCGCATTTGGCTCGCGAGCTGCATATATATATATATATAATATATATATTATAGCGCATTTGGCTCGCGAACCGCGCAATGAGTACCAATGGAGTAGATAGATGCGCGTTTGTTCAGAATGTAGTTTTTGTTAACTAAGTTGTTTAGAATTAGTGACTTCTTTCTACGATAAATTTGTAAGAATGTAATCGTTTGCTTTTCCTCGACAATTCACCCGTTTTTCAAGTTAATTAAATAAGTCGGTAAATTGTAAAAATTGTCGTCATTCCGAAATCTCTTTGCCTTCAAAATGGCGGCCGTGTGCTACCAATGCCGTTAAAAAGAATTCAGAATCAGTGTAAAGCAACAGAAATGAATGTAGACAGCTAAATTAAGGAATAAACAAATCGATTCACGCCAAAGATAATAAGTGAGGCTGATAGAAGTAAAGGAAAGGTATTTCCTGCATCTAATAAAGTATACGTTTATCAAGAACCCTCGAAAGAAACAAGACTACAATTATGATATTCTCACCTGAGGATGATTACACTCTTGACCGTAACATGCATCGTGCGTGCATGCTTCATCACAAATATTTTCAATTTTAAACGTAAACGTGGATCAAACACACACACACACACACACACACACACACACACACACACACACACTATACTGTATATATACAGGGTGTCTTAGAAGTCGCGCATCATAGGCTTTATTGAGATTTACGAGGTTTATGAGTCGAAATGGTTTATAAGTGATGTTTAATTATAATATATGTTCGGTAATGTTCAAATAATAAAATTAATAGCTTTTTGATTAACTGCACATACTATCTTATGTAGTTCATTCAATTTAATTCTTTTAAGATAGTATGTACAGTTAATCAAAAAGCTATTAATTTTATTATTGGAACATTATCGAACATATATTGTAATTAAACATCACTTATAAACCATTTCGACTCGTAAACTTCGTAAATCTGAATAAAACCTATGGTGCGCGTCTTCCGAGACACCATATTAGATCTTGATCACCAAATTAATTTAAAATAAATCTTCAATCATAATTACTGGGTGAATATTGTCCACTTGGCTTTAGTGAGAACATTTTGTCCCCTAAAGACATTTTCAAATGGTGGTAATCCTCAAGGAACTCGCAACCAAATAAATTATTATGATCCACTTTTCCCCTCTTAGTGACTCTTTTATGATGATTTGTTTACTAGTTTGTAAAAGTAAACATCCAATTTAGGTGGACACGAACATCGTTTTCTTCAATACACATTTTAGGTAGACTAAATAAAATGAGTAAAAAAAGATAAAAGATAATGGTTCTGTGACTTTTTTTCTTATGATAAAGGATTTGCGTCGAGTTAGAGAAATTTATAGGATGTTTCGAGTACAGTACTGTAGTGATTCACAACAGTGGAGGCCATAAAATACTTTATCCCTTTAGATTTTAGTTTTCAGGTCTCTTTTATACGCGTGGCAGAAACTTGTGTAAATATACTGTATTATACTTGTATGACATCAGTTCGGTCAAGTTCGGTTAGGTTAATAGGTTAGTGTTTTAGGTTAAGGTTCATTTAAAGTTAGACTTGGTCAGGTTAAATTAAGTTAGGTTACAGAGACTTCGATCTTTTGGGCGTAAAGAAATGCGGTTCGAGTTTATCATTTAAGAAGACGTAAACATCAGCACTTGAATGAAATCGAACCTACATAATAGTATATGGTTACGTCGCGGTCACGATGTAACACCATTTCCAGTTTGTTCAGCGAGGTTAAACGAAGTCGAGTCTGTTCCATAGCTTGATGGGTGACCATCTTCTGCGTTCAGATGATGTAGCAACGCGTGGTTCAGATCCCGCGGGAATTTGTATATGTCGGAGTGAGTGACCAGAGCTGGGCACTTGCGTTTTTTTGCCCGTTTTTTTGCGGTACTGCGGTACTACCGTGTTGGTCGGTACCGCGGAAAGTACCGCGGGAAATTTGAATGCGGTAGCGGTACTGCTGTACTTTCAGCGATCCTTTGCGGTACTGCGTTATGCGGTACCGGTTTGGTAGTGCGGTAGTAGTACCGCAGTACCGCAGTACCGCAAAAAAACGGGCAAAAAAACGCAAGTGCCCAGCTCTGATTATTTATTTATTATTATTATTTATTTATTTATTATGTCCTCTTCAGTTACATGACCTTTGTTTTACAAAGGAAGTTAAAAAACTCTCACACACACACACACACACACACACACACACACACACAGATATAAATATACCGGGTGATTACAAATGATCTTCCCGATTTTAAACATTTATTATGAAAAACTAACAAAGCTACATCGAAAAGCAAGATATACAAATAAAGAACTCAAAAAGTTTTATTTACAAGCTACTGAAATTCAATATGAGCTCCTTTTGTGGCTCCTTTTGAGGTTACAACATTCCTGAATGAACAATTGCTGATCGTTGGATCGGGCGTGGGGGGCCCATTCCTTGGCCGGCTCGTTTTACCAATGGCAACAACTTTGGAACATTTGAAGGAAAGGATACGTGAGGCTGTTAGAAAAGTTCAGTATGATACGCTACAAAATGTATGGAGGGAAACAATGTCGCTTTGAGGTCTGCAGCAGAGGTGGAAAGAATACCAACATTTGTAACTGGAGGAGTACGAGTACGAATACAAGTACAGATTTTTGGAGTAAGCGAGTACGATTTCAGATTACCTCGAGTACGAGTACAACAAATACACGTACTCGAGTACTAATGTACTCTTTCCACCTCTAGTCTGCAGAGCCACAAAAGGAGTTCATATTGAACTTCAATAGCTTGTAAATAAAACTTTTTGAGTTCTTCTTTATTTATATATGTTGCTTTTCGCTGTAACTTTGTTAGTTTTTTTATAATAAATGTTTAAAATCGGGAAGATCATTTGTAATCACCAGGTATATATATATATATATATATATATAATATATATAATATTACAGCGAAAAGATAATTTGCGTGAAATATTATACAAAGTTTTGTTACAGTGTTCGTAAAACGTCTTCCGAAAATAAACTCGGTATCAAATAATTTTAACAACATCGAAAATGGAATTTCTTTCGTGTATTTTGAAATATTCCAATAATAATAATTCTTTAAACATGACTTTCCGTCATTCGAGGTTTCGAAATGTTCAAATTAAAAGGATTTATTTTGGATAAGATTCCAAAAATGAAAGAATTTCGCTCCTGAATAAACTTCGTATAATTGCTCCTCGTTCGTTTCTACTTTTTCCCATTAACGCTTTATGGTACAACTCGGTACTATATTTTCGTACAAGAGATTATTACAGGCTAAAATACGAAGAGGAATGAAAAGAAAAAGTCGCTAATATTCGTATGAAATGAAGCGAACAAACGACAGTTTGTCGGCATTGCATTTTATAGAGAATTTTTTTTTTTTTTTTTTTTAAAGAATACGTTACCGTACGTTAAGTTAAATAATTAGATTGCGCTGAAATTGCCGTTGGAAAACGAAACAATAACGGAAGAAATATAAATGGACGAGAGGTGTCCATAAAGTTGGGAAAAGTATATTGACTATTATTTGTTTATTTCGTCGGTGTTGGACTTTAAAAATGGATACACTGTATTAAAGTAGATAAAAAATGTTTAATTAAATGATGAATAAAAATAAAATATGACTTTAAAGGAAGCGAGATATGAACTAACAAAATACGAGCATAAATTTAACATGAATGATGACACGTTGAAGGCTGGAAAATCTTTTATTATTTGGTGATTGCTTTTAGTCAGAAGAATCGAAATTAAAGAAGTGTCATCAAAGACATGTCACGAATAATTAATAATTTAAACTGTTTATCACAGGAGGGACGTGTTCCTTTTTTTTTTAATTAAGGAATACCGATTGATTTGGTTTGTTTCGCGTAAGAGATTGTCAATCTGTTGTTTGTGACCTTCCGATTAACGTTAATTCCTGTTGGATCACCACGTATCTGAGATAGCAAAAACAATTAATGTTCGGCCGTATACAGCCAGTTATTAACACCCGGTAGGATATCGTAAAAGGTCTCATTTGATTCGGTATTGGGAGATTGCACTGCTGCAGTGCTGCACGAAGTTGATGTAAAAGGTCTCTCTTGAGTCGGTGACATTTGTTGAACAACCTTAAGAGAACGATTCTCATCGTTTGTTTGTATGCTCAAAGCTACGCAGCAAAGGCACATACCAGTAACGTGTGATTGTAAATGGTATGGAAAATTAAGATCACTGTATTTACATGACCCACTAAAAACTTGTAAATACGAGCAGCGAAAATAAGGGTTTCCAGTAGCTCAGTTGCGTTTATAATTGGTTTCTTGTATAAATTTTTGTCATTAAATGTTATACATAATTTTGTTTGTGTCGTCGTTTTGTCGTTAAACATTTGTTATTTTGATTCGTGTGTGTCATCAGTTTTCTCTATTGTTTGTTTTCTTGGTCGTTAACTTGGGACCCTTTCAAAATTAGTAAAGTTAAATGGCCAAAACTTTAGTAATGTAATACGTTAAGATGAAAACAAAAACAGTGAACTTAAGTTTACCATAATTTATAATCAAATTTTAACAGTAACAAACAGTAACTAGATTTAGGGGCTTAATGACTTAATTATAGTTGAAATTTTATTAGGAGATAATTTTTGTTTTAGGGGAAGGTAATAGGTTTTGGGATTGCAAAATTGGGGATTTATTAATTATATGAAAATATAGTAAAAGTTTGACATAAATGAAAAACAAGTTAGTTAGGTTATAAAGTCCAAATAGACCTCGGTTAAATCCAGAAAAGGGTACGTGACTGCCTGCATGAAAACAACCAAACGGGTCTCAACTTGTTTATACGGAACATGTGACGTTGTTTTCTACAACCAACGAGGTGTGGCAATACCAGTTACGTAATGCCACACATCTATTTCATCAAATCATGTATTCATAAATAATCTTAGTGTCCAAATAGTGCTTGAAATATACAGGGTGTACATAAATTATCTTTACAACTTTTCTCTCAAATCAAAATATTAGGAAATTAGGTACACATACCGTTTCTGCGTCATCTGTGAGAGAAAGTAATAAAGTTTTACGTAACCTCAAACACATTCAACGTGGGTACCATTTGTCACACGTAAGACGTCCAAACGGTATTCTATCTTCATTCATGTACGCTGCAACATTTCAACGTCAACTCTTGCAACAGCAGCAGTAATTCTGGTCTTTAAATCGTCGATATTGGCCACTGGAGTTGTGTACAGTGTACACGCAGTCTTTTTCATAACCCCATAGAAAAAAAGTCAAAGTGAGAAAAAAGTCAGTGTTATGTCTGGTGATCTGGCCGGCCAAGAAATGAGCCCCCCCGGCCAATCCACCAATTTGGGAAATGTATGTTAAGGGAACTTCGTACCAATTTCGTAATTTGTGTACACCCTGTACAATAATCTGACATCTGACAACTACCACGTGAAACATTATTACTTTCTCTCACAGATGGCGCAAAAACGATATGTGTACCTCGTTTCCTAATATTTTTATTTAAGAGAGAAGTTGTAAAGATAATTTGTGCATACCCTGTATAATTAAATAATTTAATAGAGAGTTTGTCATAGAGAGAGGGTCGTACAAAGTCCGTCAGAATATCGCATTCTCCCTCCCTTGTCATTTTTATTTTACTTTCTCTTCCAAGCCCGCGGGAAATGGGACTTACTTTTAACATGAATTTAGGCCAGCAAAATTAATTTAATTCTTCCTTAGGGGTTGCAAAAGGATTTCTTTTCGACCCCAGGCTTACCCCAAGCCTAGTCTTGTCGCATTTTAACTTAGGCCATCCCCCTTTTTCCTTAGGCCTATTTGATTTCCGTTCATGGCTTATTTCCTTTATTAATTATGTAACTTAAGTGTATTTTAATTAATTCTGTGAACAAATATAAGATGAAAATATTAAAACTTTGTGATGTTTCATAAAAAAACAGTGGAAGGTATATTTTCAGTTGGGACGGTAACCATTGTTACTTAGCTGAGGTTTGAGTGTGTAAACATATAACGAAAAACATTGGTATATAATTGACTACGCTACCGTTCATTGTAACATCCTTGTGTGTAAAATTGGTTTACGCTACCACCAAAACATCCTTGTGTCAGGCCTATCAAACCTACATAAATTTAGTCATGCATTCACCCACGAATGGTTCAATGAAATAGTTCAATGGTAGGATCACCCTACTAGCATGTAATCAATAAAAGGTTCGGGGTTGGGGTGTTTCGGTAAACCGTCCACTGACTCGTCCGTGGGTTGGTGTGTGACCTTTTACACACCTACACTCAGTGTGGTAACGTGATCAATGATCTTTTAACTATAAGTTTATCTTTAGTTTAACTTTGGGATCACCTGAAGATCAGGGCCCCCAGCCTTCGTTAGTTAGCCTTATAAGGCTAACGAAAATATCACGACCTAATCTAACCAGTCGTTAGGTCAACTGTATGCCCTTGACGATTGGTTAGGTTAGGTCGTGATATTTTCGTTAGTTAGCCTTATAAAGCTAACTAAAGAAGGCTGGGGGCCCTGATCTTCAGATGATCCTAACTTTGTTTGGTTAATATGAGTTTTATCGCACTCAGAATATCAAAAGCAAATATAATTATAAAATATTAAAGCATAATTTTCCCATCATTTTCATATAAGTCACTATGCTCGCAGATGCGTACTTAAATTATGTACATTTGAATATTATGACATTTTTGCATTTTTTTCCTGCCCTTCCAATATTTTGATTGGTGACGTCATGAGAACATGATATATGAGCTAGATTTTTTAAGTTCTTAGGCCTTTTAAGTTGCTAGTCTACTTCTGTTAGTTTTTGGTAAATGTTTGTGGCGATGACGTGTGAACGGTGCGAATATTATTTTGAGGATTTAATATACGAAGTGCATTCTAATGACTCCCGAGCAATAGAAATATTTACAAAACACAATATTTAATCCATAATAAGGTAATACTCTAGGCTAGGTTAGCTAGGGTTAGGCTAGGTTAGCCAGGGTTAGGCTAGGCTAGGCTAGGCTAGGTTAATTAATACCAAAATACATTTTCCTAGTAATATTTGATGTGTTTTGCTTAGATTTTGACTTCCATTTCCCTTGAAAATGAGCCAAACTTCAAAGTACTATAACTTTGTTGGATCTCATTTCCGACGGAAATGGAGGTCATATTTGAACAAATCATCAAATACTACTAGAAAAATGTATTTTGGTATGTAAAATGACTGAGTTACTTAAAACACATAATTACCCTTTGTTTTTTGCACCAAACCACAACTAAGTAAATTAAGACTGTTTATTGAACCGTAATAATAATAATAATAATAATAATAATAATAATAATTTCCAATTTTAACCTTTTACCATTAATATAATTTTCTTTATATAAAACACCAACATTTTTATAGTTTTAATCTTATGTTTACAAATTAATTTAACTTTACACTTACGTTATACAATTTAAGATACAAGGTTAAGCCTTGACAGATCAAGTAGGCCTTTCAAAATAATGTAGCGTAGCCTCGCGCGTGACATGACTAAATAGCCTAGGGCTCGGATAGAAGATTCTTTCGTCAGTAGCCCTAGTCGACAAAGTTAAGTTACGTTATAAATTCATCTTAAATATGGGTCCTATTTCCCACGGGGCTCTGACTGAAAAATTTAAAACAAATTAACAAGGGAAGTCTCTCTCTCTCTCTCTCTCTCTCTCTCTCTCTCTCTCTCTCTCTCTCTCTCTCTCTCTCTCTCTCTCTATGTCCGTTTCGCGTGCTGCGTGGCCTTTTTCTTACTACAGATTTCGCTGTTCCATTCTCGCTTGATATTTGATCGTTTTTTTTTTTTTAAATTTACGAACCTAAGACTTAAAAGACAATAATTAACACATGATAGTTTTTATAATTTCCTAATTAGGCAGTCCTCGTTATACGGAAGGGTTACGTTCCTGAAAAGTCGTGCGTAAACCGAATTTCCGTATAACGGAACCTATTTTCCCATTAAATCTCATTATATAATGGGAGATACGTTCCTACGGAAGATTTTCCAACCCCAAACTGCATAATAAACCTGATTTTTTACCTTTTTAAAACATTTAAATAGAAAACAATAATATTTTAATATATTTTTATAAATTATATTGTACTGGAGGAAATAAACTGCATAAATAGTTGTATTCACCTCCCAAAACTGCTGATCGGTGCTTGGTGGTAGTGTTGTGAGTCATGGAAAGAAAGTCAGAAGGTGGTTGATGAAGGGGTAACACCTTCCTCTTCCACATTATCATCAGATGCTTCCTCTTGAAGCTGAAGGAGCAATGGAGGGTCGTCACCTTAACTGTCTGACTCATCATCTTGGCGCGTGGTTGCTGTGGGTGGAGGTGGTGATGTTTTTGGTTAGAAATTTTATTTCCTATGTAGTGCAGTTTTCCTTCAAAGAATGAAGTTTTCTATATTTTCATTGTGATACCATTTTCTTTTGGATTTGACCATGTACTTTTGTAATCTAGTCATAAAAATCATCTAATCTTGCATTTTTTTTTGCTTGTTGGGCATTTAATATAGTCCGTATCATTGCTCAGCAGTGAAATTTCATAAATTTTTAACTTTTCCGAAAACATTTCCTTAACTGGCGAATTTTTGTCCGTATAACGGACCTCAGTACTAAAATAAAATTTCCGTAAGTGTGAAATTCCGTATAAAGGGGTTCCGTAAAACGAGGACTACCTGTATTTCGTATTTGTTAATAACTAACTTTATTGGCCTATTTTCTGATATTTAATTGCTAACTTATGTAAATCTAGTACTGTCTAAAAACTACTTTTTTAAGGACCTGATTAAACAAGACCAGAGGAGGGAGATCACGTGATACCAACCCGATGGCCGATTGGCTGAACGTGAATACGAGTATGAACCAAACGAAAGCTGTTATTCTGGCTTCGTGGTTCATGTCACATATCTCGTCCAAATTCAGAATAGGCCTATTCCTATTTTTTCTATAATGCGAAAAATGCTCTGTATGAATTGGTCCACAATTATCCACCCCTTATATCTCCAGTCTAACTATAGAGTAGATCAAGTCTAGCCTAGAGGGGTCAGCCTAGAGATTCCGGAAATGGTCCAGAGCGGGCAGATAAATTGAGGTCCACAGTAGGATTCCTCACCAAGTTAGGTTAGGGCAATCTACCTTCACCTTTGTTAAGCTATGAGTTGATGCTGGGTCTTAGGCCACAATGTAGGCCTAATTTGTCTGACCCAGCTTAATTTAATGTGATTAATTTACTGGGTTAAAAAACACAATTAGTCACTTACTGTTAGTTATTAGAGAGTATCTTTTCTCCTTCCTGTTTAATTGTCGAGAGCGTACTTGCTGGTGGGGATCTTTTTCGTTGTCTTTTCACGTCCCTTTCCCAGTTGCGTCCTCTCGCCCCGTTCTTCGTTTTCGTTCTCCTTTGTTCTCCTCTTCGCGGGGCTTTTTCCACCAGCGTTGTCTTGGTTTTTTCCTCGGTTGGTTGAGCGGTAATGTATCTCTATTACCGAGCACGCTCTTCTCACACAGTATATAAATACTAGTGTGGAGAATAACTCTGGTGAGCAACCAATTGGTTTCATCCACCCAGTTATTGACATAAAAGGAATTTAATAATTGTTAGATTAACTACCTACCTACTCAGTGAACCATTTTCGTTACCTCCCAACTACCCACTCATCAGTTTTCCATATACTGGGGGCCCCGGGAGATAAAAATTTTGGTGTCATTGTCACCAATTTTTATGTCTGAGTGTAGACTAGCTAACTATTTGACTGTAAATGCCTGTTAATGTGATTAACAGTGCCTATCCTCACCTTCTCATGGAGAAGGTGTAGCATTTAATTAGAAGAGAAAATATACAATTATACATCCATAGGATGAAACTGTCTATGGTCTTTACCATAAGAAAAGAAAAATGAAAGTTAGAAGATAAATTACAATTCCCCAGCATCTATTTTTTGTTGTAAAAATAGTCGCGCCTTTAATGCTGTTTGTCGCTGAGGTCTTGTGTCTGTCAATGTTAGTAGGATGCGTTACCACTCCTACTGTCAAAGGAATAGTTACTGGAAGTTCAGTGTCTCCAGTTGTTACTGTCAGTGGAGAAGGTTCTCCAAAGTCCATTGTTTTGGGTCCAGACTCTAAAGGGTACAAAAGAGAAATGTCTCTTGTTGTGTCACCCGTTGAAGTCCTTAATTTGACCACTCTTGTTACCCCGTCTGCCCCTGGTCTGAGTTCTGAAACTCTAGCCAGAGGCCAGTATTGTCTTGGAGTACTGTCATGTATGAGAACAAGGTCCCGTACCTTAATTGTGTCAGACCAATCCTTCTTAGTCATTTGTTTATGTCTCTCCCTTAGACCCATCAAGTACTCAGTTTTCCACTGTTTAATGAAATGAGCTTTAACTCTAGTTAAATGTTGTAACTTAGTCTGGAGCTCATCATGTCGTTGAGTCCAGTTTGGGTCTTCTGAAGAGTCTATATTGTAGTCCGGCAGGAGACTAACTTGCTCTCCCCGAATCAAATGATTTGGAGTTAATGGTTCCGGGTCATTAATGTTGTCACTCACATAAGTGAGTGGTCTATTTGTTAATGATGTTCTCAATCTCAGCCAGGAGAGTGAGCAACCCAAATAAGTGTATCTGTTTTTTGCCAATTGCTTTCTTCAAGCAATTCTTTACTGTTTGTATATTCCTCTCCCAGATAGAACCATACCAAGGAGAGGCAACCGGAATATACTTCCACTTTATGTTTGAATTTTGTATATATAATTGTGTGATTTCATCGCTTAACAAGTCGTGGATGACTTGTTCACCAGCCTTGAAATATGTAGCATTGTCAGTCCAAACTGTCTTTGGTACTGAATGTCGTGCACAGAATCTCTTAAAGACAGCAACAAAAGATTCTGCTGTAAGGTCCTCCACAACATCCAAATAACAGCTCGTGAGGCAGCACATGTAAACAGTACAATGTACATTTTTTGTTCAGTGTCACCCACCCCTACAGTCAATGCTCCTGTATAGTCAATGCCTACAGTCTCAAAGGGTCTGTTGAGAGTAACTCTCTCCTCTGGCAAAGCAGGAGGATTTGGTTTCCTATAGGGCCTAGCATGAATACGCCTACATGTGACACTCACTCAGGACTGTTTTAATAGTGATCCTTCCCTTGGGTATCCAATAAGTTTTTCTTAATGTAGTTAGTGTCTGTGGTACCCCCATATGATATACATCATTGTGTGTTTTTCTGATGATTAATGTTGTCAAATAGCTAAATCTAGGTAAAAGGATTGGATGTTTGCTTTTGTATGACAGTTTTGATTTGTCTAATCTCCCTTTACACCTTAGAAGGCCTTCCTCATCTCTGAACAAGTTTAGATCCACAACTACTGATGGTACAGGTTCTTTTGTTTGTTTCCCATTAGTTAAGAATTCTAACTCTTTATTGTACTCTTTTTGTTGTGCATGGCCTATCCAGTATTTGGTTGCAACTTCTGTATAATTATGATTGTTTTTATTTAGCTGTTTGTTAATTGTAGTTAAACAGTTGTGAGCAAACCTCAAACAGTAGGCTGTAACCCTGACAAGTTTGTTGAAATCAGAATAAATTTCATAATTAGTGATTGGTTCAACCTTTTCATTTGAAAAGATTAAATTTAATGTCAAGTTAACTTGTTCCACAGGCCATTGGTCTGTATTACAGAGCCACTTAGGTCCCATAAACCAAGTTTTGTTTGACTTCAACAACTTGTAGGATAAACCTCTGGTCAGAAAGTCTGCAGGATTTTGTTTAGTTGGAACATAGTGAAAGTTTACTTGTAGGCTTTCATTAGCTTCAGCTATTTCTTTTAGCCTATTTCTTACAAAGATATTCTTACTATTAATGCTATCATTCCGTATCCAGGCAAGACAAATCTGACTGTCAAGCCAGATGTGGATATGAGTTATGTTCACATCCTGGTAAGCATCCTTAAGCAATGAAGTGGTTTTAATGGCTAATGCAGCAGCCAATAGTTCCAATTGAGGTATGGTTCGGGTAGGTTTGAGAGGTGCAACTTTCCCTTTTGCATAAATTAGATGACTTTCTGTAGGGCTTACAAGATACGCACAGCACCCATAAGCTTGTGTGCTTGCATCAGCAAACACATGAAGTCTCTGGGGCTTATCCCTAAACCCACAGCACCTTTGAATTTTAATGTTCTGCACTTTTGTTAAATCAGCAGCTAACTTCTTCCAAGATTTTTGATTTTCATTTGTTATTGGATCATCCCACCCAACATTTGTCCTCCAAATTTCTTGGAGGAGAATCTTTGATTTTATTGTTGAAGGCAGGAATAGACCCATGGGATCAAAAATTTTGGTAGCCTCTGATAATATTTGTCTTTAGTATTTGCTTCCTCATCAAGTTTAAAACCTTTAGTACAGATTGAATCATGACTGTTAGAAGTTGCATCCAAATACCAGTTCATACCTAAAGTTTTAACTCTGTCTGATGGCTCAGTAAGACCATTATTATCCTTTAAAATCTTTTTGTTTAAATCCTCATCATTTGAAATCCACTCTCTAAGTTCAAAGTTACCTTGTTGCATAATGTTTTGAGAGTGTTCATAGACTTCAGATAATTCAGATTTTGTTGTTGTTGAGCCTATTAGATTGTCTACGTAAAAATGTTCCTTAAGGAAGTTCAATGTTAAAGAGTTATTAAACTGGTTTAAATGATGTCTAATTGTCAATGCTAATAGGCTAGGTGAGCAATTGGCTCCAAACAACACAACATTAAATCTATAGGTTATGAACCCTTTATTCAAATCAAATGGATCCTTGAACCATAAGAACCTAAGTTGGTTCTTATAATTTTCATTTTTAAGATTTATTCTCAAAAATGCCTTTGAAATGTCACTTTGTACGGCATATTTGTCTAACCTGAACCTCAGTAAGATCTTCACAAGGTCAGAAATGAGATTAGGACCCTCAATCAAGCAATCATTCAAACTGTGTTTATCACTGTCTTTGAGGCTACAGTTATATACTACTCTGAGTTTTGTTGTTGGGGCATCTTGTCGATAACCCCCCTGTGGGTTAAATAATGACAACCATCTTTTTTAAAAGGGTTATTTGTTACTTCTTCAATGAAGCCTTTCTGTAGCTGTTCTTTGAAGACATCACTGTACTTTTTAATATTATTATCTTGTTTGAGTTTTTTCATTACTTTATATAAATGTCCTTTAGCTACTTTGAGATTGTCTCTTAAAGTTGGACAATTTATTTTCCAAGGTAACTCAATAAAATAACTATTGTCTTTGCACTGATGGTGTCTTCAAATCTTTCTACCATTAACTGATCTTCTGAAGTTTGATTTGTGTCATGTATACCCACAGATTCTAGCAACCATAAAGTTTGAATTGCCTCATCCAAAGTTTCATTTGATAATGATGAATTAATGTTCTCAGTTGAGATAATATTATTCAAAGTGTTGCTATTCTTACAGGTGTTATGTAGGACTGAGTTGAGGCACATAGTATTTGTTGGTCATGAACTGTTTTGGTTTAGGTCTAGGTTGTATTTGGATAGATCACCCAAAGGGCTATCCCTGATGGAGTCTGAATAGCTATACCATTACCTATCTCTACTATGCCCTTATGAATAGATTAATATAATCTGCCCTATTAACATTTCAATGTTAGCTACTGTGTTGTTAGTGATATGTCTATCAGCTATTTTGTAGTGTTTTCCCAAATGATTTATGGTTTGTTCTAGTTTGGATATAACCAGTTTGTTTTGTCCTACTTTGAAATAATAACTGCTTCAATTTTCTCTAATTTATTTTCTAAATGTAGTTCCAGGTCAATTGTCTTATAGCTATTTTTGTCCGAGTTATCCTTAACAAAGGATGCAATATTGAGTTTTTGTTCATTCGGGTTTGGTGTCAAACCCAATTTATTAACTACATTTTGTGAAACAAATGTTTGTTGAGAACAACAGTCTATAAGACATCTCACTGGAGTAGTGCTACCCTCACTATTCATTAAGTCCAAAGTAATAGTTGGTAAAAAGAATCTCAGTGTTTCTTGTTACGTTGTTTGAACAAACAGAATGTCCCATGAAAGTGGCATTTTCTTGATTACCTTTGTTTGGGGGAGGTATCTTTTGAGTTTGAGTACTATTGTTTGGACACTTTGGTGAATCACACATTGATGAGACATGTCGTAAACTTTTACAAAACTTACACTTGAATCTTAACCTAGATTTACAGTCTTTCTTATAATGTCCCTGGCCAGTACACTTTTTACACAGGTTCAACTGTTCACATCTTTTAGCTCTTTGGTTAAAGTCTGAATATTTGTCACACCCAGTACTACTGTGTTCATTACTTGCACAAAATTTGCAATGTGGTGTGTAAGTTGAGGCAGCAGTTACATTAAAGTTCTGTAATGTAGGTGTTCGTGTATTACAGTTGGTCACATATGATTCTACAGTATCAAGTTTTGTCTGTTTGGCTGTAGCTAGTTGGTCTCTAGGAACAGTCTTTGGTTTATCCATAGTCTGGGTCTTATTTTGTGTTGGAAAATCTCTCAATTTGTAATTAGTTAGGATATTGGGGAAGTGTTTTTCTTATATCTTCCAGATTAGGATAATTTTTTCCCGTCTTTAGAATTAAAATATCTTTAACCCTCAAAGGAAGGCACCTAAGTACTATGCCTTGTATAATCCAAGATGAAGCTTTAATATCTATCTCATTGCTAACTAGTTGTCCTATAATAGCTTCTAATTTTGTATAAAAATTTTCCATATCACTATGGTTATCTTTTATGGGTGCAAATTCAAAAATTTGTTGAGATAATTCATATACAATCTCATCTTTATTAATGTAATTACATTTTAAGAGATCAATAGCTACTTCATATGAATTCCCTACGGCTGGTAAATAGGCTATCAGTTATAGGCTGGGCCTTTAAGGAAACTAGTTAAGTAGCTAAACTTTTCAACAGTTGAAATATAAGGTTTATTACCTATTAAATTCTCAAATTTGTCAATGAAAGATGGAATTGTACCGTGTCCCCTTCAAATGTTGGTACTAGCAAAATGGGTAACTGAGCCCTCAATTCTTGTGACTCAGGATTTAGCATGCCACTTAAATTTTGTTGAAGGTTAGCTCTACTTTGATTAAAATCAGAATTAGGTTTTTTTGGTGTTAAGTCAGTCAAACGAGACCGTAGTCTCCTTATTTGCTGTTCAATTGAGATTACCTGATCATCATTATCAGCGTAAAGGTCTATCAATTGTTCTTCAGCCATTTCGGATTCAACTAACTCTGAAATACTCTCATTAATGGCTATTATTTCCTCCTTTTTAGTTTCCAATTTAAGAATTACACACTCTAAATCTTCCTTACCTGGTTGTGTAATATTGTTAAAAGTGTTCACAGCCTTTGTAACAGCTCCCAACTTTGCCCCCCTTTTCTTTTTTAACTTTTTCAATTCCGCACTGTCCATTAGGGTGGATCGATTTTACATTTTTTTCGATTTCCATATTCTAATAGAGACAAAAACTTGCGCATGCATGAGAAAATAGCCTCTGCAAAATCTTAGCTTAATAGGTAATCATCTTCTGCCCCCGGCAGAGCGATGAAAATCATATTTTAGTAGTCAAAAACGTATTTTTAAACCCTAGCCTAGAGTCATAAAATTTTGCGTGTGTGTTATTTCATGCCTAAGCAACGATATAAATGCTATGGAAATATATAAATGCATTATTTAAGACAAAGCCGATCTGAAAATATGTGTATAATATACATATTTTCAGATCGACTCTTTGTCTTAAATAATGCATTATATATTTCCCATAGCATTTATATCGTTGCTTAGGCATGAAATAACACACACGCAAATTTTATGACTCTAGGCTAGGGTTTAAAAATACGTTTTTGACTACTAAAATATGATTTTCATCGCTCTGCCGGGGGCAGAAGATGATTACCTATTAAGCTAAGATTTTGCAGAGGCTATTGTTTCATGCATGCGCAAGTTTTTGTCTCTATTAGAATATGGAAATCGAAAAAATGTAAAATCGATCCACCTACTGTCCATGTCTAAGTCAAAATTGTTTAACTGGGGATCGTAATGAAATAGAGGACAAGAAGAAATTACCAGAGAAGAGAGATCACAGACAAAACAGTCAAGTTTTAAATTTGGTTTAATCCCCCCCAAGTACTTGTGTCACTCAGGTCTAAGCTTATAAGAGAATGAGACTCCTTAAATGTAAATGTTTCCTAGTTAGGCCCTAGGTTGTAGACCTAATTAGGCTTGATTAGGTTAGGCTTAGGCTTAGGCTTAGGCTTAGGCTAGACCATTTAGCCTAATTCTGCAATTTTTTTTTTTTTTTTTTTGTTAAGTAAGGTTAAGGTTTGTAAATTCCCCACACACGGACCACCAATGCGAAAAATGCTCTGTATGAATTGGTCCACAATTAACCCACCCCTTATATCTCCAGTCTAACTATAGAGTAGATCAAGTCTAGCCTAGAGGGGTCAGCCTAGAGATTCCGGAAATGGTCCAGAGCGGGCAGATAAATTGAGGTCCACAGTAGGATTCCTCACCAAGTTAGGTTAGGGCAATCTACCTTCACCTTTGTTAAGCTATGAGTTGATGCTGGGTCTTAGGCCACAATGTAGGCCTAATTTGTCTGACCCAGCTTAATTTAATGTGATTAATTTACTGGGTTAAAAAACACAGTCAGTCACTTACTGTTAGTTATTAGAGTCTCTCTTTTCTCCTTCCTGTTTAATTGTCGAGAGCGTACTTGCTGGTGGGGATCTTTTTCGTTGTCTTTTCTCGTCCCTTTCCCAGTTGCGTCCTCTCGCCCCGTTCTTCGTTTTCGTTCTCCTTTGTTCTCCTCTTCGCGGGGCTTTTTCCACCAGCGTTGTCTTGGTTTTTTCCTCGGTTGGTTGAGCGGTAATGTATCTCTATTGCCGAGCACGCTCTTCTCACACAGTATATAAATACTAGTGTGGAGAATAACTCTGGTGAGCAACCAATTGGTTTCATCCACCCAGTTATTGACATAAAAGGAATTTAATAATTGTTAGATTAACTACCTACCTACTCAGTGAACCATTTTCGTTACCTCCCAACTACCCACTCATCAGTTTTCCATAATAATCTATCTATTAAACCTAATTTACGAACCCATCAATCAGTACCCAACAAGGGCGCTTTTAAACACTTAAAGCAGTGGTTCTCAAACTGGGGTACGCGAGGGAATCTTAGGGGTACGCGAAGGGATCCTGAAAATATAACCCTTTTAATTTTATATACGATTAACAAACAGCCACGAGTCACACGGTGGTAAAGAAAGTAAAAATCCTCTATCTCTCTCGAAAATCCAGAAAATCCCGTGAAAAAATTCAAGAGGTACAGAAGAAGAAAAAGTTTGAGAACCGATGACTAAAAGGGTTCTTGATCATCGTTAAAATATTTAAAAGATCAATTGATCAAAAGGATCAAAACATCAAAATCAAATACTTAAAAAATGTCTGGGTATAAAATATATTAAAAAGATAAGATAAGCGTGTTTAGCCCACTTGTTTTAATTCCTTTGAACCTTTTATAAGCTGATTAGGAATCCTTTGAGAGATCGTTATACAGGGTGTTTCATAACCGGTCTGCCATACTTTGAGGAGTGATTTGAGGGGTGATATCGAGTAAAAGTTAATACAACATAGATGTTATTTCTAACCGTTGCGGAGCTACGGACGTTTTAAGGTGCACGGAAAAAATAAACGAGAGTATTAATTTGATGTATTTATTGCTACATTTTATAAGATACACCTTATAAATGTTTAAAATATCCTCCTCGTTTTTCAATGCACAGCCTTGCTCGTTCCAAACAAGAGTCCATTGCCCATTGAATCATTTCGGGGTGTTCTATGTAAGCAGCGGCATCCATAATCCGACGCGAGAATTCCTCTCTCGTTTGTACTTTGGTCTTGTAGACAGTGGTGTAGTGCTAAATAAAGAAGTGAGGGAACGCATTTTGAAAGTGTTACTCAGATGCGGGGGGGACAATGGCGAGCGCGGCGAGCCCATACAGCTGGGGGTCCGGGAGCACTGTAAGCCCCCCGGGAAATCTTTTGAAATCTGACCAATTTCAGGGATATTTTGAGGTCATATGCACTGGATATTAGGATATATTCCAAGGTTGAAGATGCAGTATTTCCAGTGTCATTAGATATATGACATCCAGTACGATCAATAAAAATAGCTAACAACTGGAATGATTAACTAAAAAAAAGTTAACAACTGGTACGCCGTGGTGACTGTTTCACCAGATCTTTATAGGCTAGCATTGCCTCAGTCGAAGCTAAAAGAAATGAAGCAGTTAATGATTTTTCTCATATTTCTTCTAGGGGTGGGAATTAAAATTTCATGACGTTAGAGATTTGTAAGTTCGGATTTATTTGAAATAGTGAGGGAACGCCGTTCCGTCTACCAAAAAAGTAAGGGAACGCCGTTCCCACGCGTTCCCACAGCACTACACCACTGCTTGTAGAGTGTAGACAATCTCTTTCATAAGGCCCCATAAAACGAAATCTAACGGGGTTAGGTCCGGAGATCTTGGGGGCCACGATATTGGACCAGCACGACCAATCGAACGATTCCCCTTACCGCTGATTCAAGTGATCAGTAACATGACGAAAAAAATGTGGTGGCGACCCATCGTGCTGAAAGAACATCCTGCGCCTTGTCTCTAAGGGCACGTCCTCCATCAAAAGCGGCAATTCGTTCGTCAGGAAGTTCAGAAAAATATCAGCAGTTAATCGTTGTTCCAAAACGAACGGTCCAATCAGCTGATCTCCAATTACACCGCACCAAACATTCACCGAGAATCGATGTTGAAAGTTTCCTTCAACGATACCGTGGGGATTATAGGCGGACCACAAGTTGGAATTTCGTCTGTTAGTTCCATCCCGAATAAATTGTGCTTCATTACTAAAGAGTATGTGATTAAGAATTTGGCGATGCATAACCATCCAATGGCAAAATTGAATACGTTTATCATAATCATCCAGTTGAAGAGCTTGCACACGTTCCATATTATAGGGATACAAACCCTCATCATGTATGGTTCGCCATACACGCGATGCGGATTCACCAATTCGTCTAGAAATCCTTCGAACACTGGTAGTTGGGATACCTTGTACTAGGTCCAGTTTGCGCTCCTCCACAGCAACAGGCCGTCGTGCTACATGTTCTTGGTTACGTGGAACAATTGTCCCTGTTTACCTTAATCTCTGGTGTGTCACTAAACACTTGCCAATTCGGTATTCGGCGGTTTAGAAAACATCTCCGATATTCTCCAACTGCCGCTCTGCTGTTACCATCACAGAATCCATGAATGAAATGGATATCAGCATATTCAGCGGGTGTGAACTGTTGATCCATTTTGATTGTTCACCTTAGCGCAACACAGTGTCTCGTATCACAGATCAGAGCCAACTGAAAGAAAAAGAAATTGAGGATTAGTAGTGGTAACTTCGTTAACCCAAACTATCACCAGTGCTGCCATCTATCGAATTACACACAAATAGGAATTTTTGTTTACACATCTTAAAACGTCCGTAGCTCCGCAACGGTTGGAAATAGCACCTATGTTGTATTAACTTTTTTACTCGATGTCACCCCATAAATCATCTCCCAAAGTAAGGCAGACCAGTTGTGAAACACCCTCTCTCTCTCTCTCTCTTCTATATATATATATATATATATACATTCAACTGCAAAGAACACGCAGTATAAATAACGTAAAGAACGACGCTTGTATAGGAGATATTCCGCGCAAGACGAGAGAGAGAAAACGGAACAAATGAAAAAATGAAGTAACCACCTGGGAATCGAACCCGGGATCTTCCGATTGCCGGTCAGACGCGATACCATTACACCATGGACTTCACTCTTCCAAATGCCGTAATTCTTCTACATACTCGCAGAAACCAATGCCCCAAGGGGGCACCTCCCGCATGCCGTAACATTATATACATTCAACTGCAAAGAACACGCAGTATAAATAACGTAAAGAACGACGCTTGTATAGGAGATATTCCGCGCAAGACGAGAGAGAGAAAACGGAACAAATGAAAAAATGAAGTAACCACCTGGGAATCGAACCCGGGATCTTCCGATTGCCGGTCAGACGTCTGACCGGCAATCGGAAGATCCCGGGTTCGATTCCCAGGTGGTTACTTCATTTTTTCATTTGTTCCGTTTTCTCTCTCTCGTCTTGCGCGGAATATCTCCTATACAAGCGTCGTTCTTTACGTTATTTATACTGCGTGTTCTTTGCAGTTGAATGTATATAATGTTACGGCATGCGGGAGGTGCCCCCTTGGGGCATTGGTTTCTGCGAGTATGTAGAAGAATTACGGCATTTGGAAGAGTGAAGTCCATGGTGTAATGGTATCGCGTCTGACCGGCAATCGGAAGATCCCGGGTTCGATTCCCAGGTGGTTACTTCATTTTTTCATTTGTTCCGTTTTCTCTCTCTCGTCTTGCGCGGAATATCTCCTATACAAGCGTCGTTCTTTACGATATATATATATATATATATAGGGTTGCCAGATTTTTTGGCGGACAGACCGGGACAACAAAAGTTTTTTTTATTTCGATTTCACTACATTGATGCGTAATTTACAAACAGTTATTCATATAAAATTTGTACATAATAATTTTTATTAAAACAAAATGAATTTCTCAAAACATAAATTAAAATTAATAAAAATTTTCTTTCAAACAAACAAAAAAATAAAGTACATTTTTTTATCCAACGAATAACTAAAAATAAACAATAAACACATTTACTCATAGTTTCCACTGCATTTGCATCCTTTTTTTTTTTTGTGAAACCGGGACATTCGATGGTCCTGAAAGGTCTTTTCGGGACGCCGGGACAAGAGGCCGAAAACCGGTACATCTGGCAAAACATATATATATATATATATGATGTAAAATAACGCACTGTCGCGACGAAGTATGGCGAAGGAAACCACTTTTCAGGAAGATGTAAATTTTTATTTCTTAACACCAATACAGTTTCGGCTCTTCTCGAGCCCTTCTCAATTGGTAATGACTGTATAAACAGAGAGCAAAGTTCATATACATCTGGAAGTTAATTATCAGTGATTATATTATCAGGTATATATATATATATATATATATATATATATATATATATATATATATATATATATATATATATATACACACATCCAACAAACGCGTCCTATTCAAAGTCAGTTAAAACAAGTGCCATTTTGATTGTGTAAAAAGAAAAATTCCATATTAGTATATGAAACTATTGAATGTTCGCCCTTCACTTAATATATTAACTAAAAGACGTCATCAATAATATGGCAAATTAAGGATCGAAAAGTGTGTATCCTCATATACTTAATTAAAATGCAAATAATATGGAAAGGTGAGGATAATGGCGTTCACTTCATGCTTGAAATGAATCCGAGTCTGGAAAGGCAGTTAAGGTTTTGTCTTTGTTTTAAAGGACGACTCTTTTCTGTCTTTGCCTTTCCGATTATGGAAGTCACAAAGGCGTTAAATATCCCTTCAGCACAGACCGTGCCTGGAACAAGGAATTCTTCTGGGAAAATTAAATCCACTATAGTTCGAATAAGTGATGATAAATGATAAATACTATAGTTTTTCTTTTTCATGATATTAGCCCAACGTGGGCAACGGGTCACTCGCAAAGAGGCCCCAAAATATAGCTTCCCTCACAAGCTATCTGCGAAGCAGATAGAATCCAGCTTTGGGACAGGATCTAGGGTTTACGGCTACACTTAGCCTACTATATTCAAGACCTCAATATACGCAAGAAACTCGTTGCATTCACGTCGGATTGAATACATCAAAGAAAAAGGGGTAACTCTTGTATTTTCAGCCAAAAACCAAAACTTAAACCTCAACTGGCAGAATTGAGCGTCCACTTTTTAAGGCACTTAACATGTCCGTTTCAAGATGAGAATGAATTCAGAATGGTCCCCTGAGATCTTTTATGGATACACTATAGTATTTGTCATTTACCATTACTTATTCGAACTATAGTGGATTTAATTTTCCCAAAAGAGTTCCTTGTTCCATGCACGGTGTGTGTGTAACATAAAAGATCTCGGGGGTCTATTCTGAGTTCATCCCATATATATATATATATATATATATATATATATATGCAAACTCGCGTGTCTAATTGTGAAATTCATCCCATATATATATATATATACATTTAGGATAAAAACGAAGACGTAGAGCAAGAAAGTCATTATATTTGGCTGCAGCCGACGTTTCGGGCAACTCTACCCATTTTCAAGGCCTAATAAAGCATAAGCCAAAAACAAAAATTAAAAATTATATACATGACAAATAACACATGATAAAAGTAAAACTTTAAAACTAAAAACATTCAAACAAATTAGTTAAAAACTTCACTAATAAAAAGTTAAATGAAAAAACGCAAAAGTGCACGAAACATACCATGCTCACTTGACATCCCCAAACAACTGAGGCGAAAAGGAGACAGGGTCAAGGGGAAAAACAGAAAAATTTAGTTGGTAGGCATTCTAATTAATATAAAGGGGGTAACAGCTAGAATCAATATTTAAGCTGGAGTTCAGAAATTTAATGCACAAAGATTCATAAATACGGAGAGAGGACGGACATTTTAATGATTTAAGAATTTTTAAAGTTATTAACGGAAATATCAACTTTACACTTAACAGAATGATTTCTAATGGCAGACTGTTCCTTTTTAGATAAAACTTTTCCTGTCCTATGGCTAATACCCATATGGGAGCAAAATCTTGCCTGCAAAGAACGAACTGTGCTGCCATAGGACAGGAAAAGTTTTATCTAAAAAGGAACAGTCTGCCATTAGAAATCATTCTGTTAAGTGTAAAGTTGATATTTCCGTTAATAACTTTAAAATTCTTAAATCATTAAAATGTCCGTCCTCTCTCCGTATTTATGAATCTTTGTGCATTAAATTTCTGAACTCCAGCTTAAATATTGATTCTAGCTGTTACCCCCTTTATATTAATTAGAATGCCTACCAACTAAATTTTTCTGTTTTTCCCCTTGACCCTGTCTCCTTTTCGCCTCAGTTGTTTGGGGATGTCAAGTGAGCATGGTATGTTTCGTGCACTTTTGCGTTTTTTCATTTAACTTTTTATTAGTGAAGTTTTTAACTAATTTGTTTGAATGTTTTTAGTTTTAAAGTTTTACTTTTATCATGTGTTATTTGTCATGTATATAATTTTTAATTTTTGTTTTTGGCTTATGCTTGTTTTACGCTTTTTAATTTTTATTCTTTAAGTGGTTTTATTCTGTGCTATGAATTAGTTTGTTTTTGACATTCGTATATTTTTTTTTTGTCATGCATTAATTTTAGCTTTTTTTTATTAGGCCTTGAAAATGGGTAGAGTTGCCCGAAACGTCGGCTGCAGCCAAATATAATGACTTTCTTGCTCTACGTCTTCGTTTTTATCCTAAATGTAAAATTACGTCTCCTTAGGAGGGATCCTATTTCATATGTATATATATATACAGGGTGGGCCGTAAGTTTCCATACATAGGAAAAATAAACATTTTTTTATGGACAACCATTTTTATTTATATAATATGCTCTACATGGTTGCCATTGTTTTGAAAACACATTTCAATACGTGTTCCCCACTGTTGATGAACACGCATTAGCACAGTTGACGTTATGCTTGTAATGGCGTTGGTGATACGTTCCTTTAGATGATTTATGTCTCGTATCTTTTCCTGATACACCATGGCCTTCAAGTGCCCCCAAAGATAGAAATCAAGGGGGGTGAGATCTGGGGATCTGGGAGGCCACTCCACAGGACCACGCCGACCAATCCAAGCATCCGGAAACTGCTGATCCAAATACCGACGCACGTGAAGACCATAATTTAAATTTTCCTATGTATGGAAACTTACGGCCCACCCTGTATATATATATACACAGGGTGTCCCATAAGTCCGGCATCATAGGAAAAAAAATTAAAAAAAGCAAAACAAAAGCTTTTATTTACAGAACGTGCTCAATATGTCCACCATTGTTTTCAATACACAAATTCAGACGTGATACCCAGTCAGCAAGCACACGGTGAATGATGTCAGGAGTAATGGTGTTACATGCCCCAATAATGCGCTGCCGCAAATGTTCAACTGTTCAACACTCCTAATTTTCTCTGCGTATACCAGCGCTTTCAAGTGGCCCCAGAGATAAAAATCTAGTGGCGTGAGATCCGGGCTTCTAGCTGGCCATTCCACAGGCCCTCGACGTCCTATCCAATGACCAGGGAATTGTTGGTACAGGTATTCCCTTACTTGGGTGCTGTAATGTGCAGGAGAGCCGTCTTGCTGGAACCATGTTGGGAAATTTCCTTCTTCGTTCAAGATACTGGGAAATGCTTCTTCCTTGAGCATACGTAGGTAGGTGCCTCCAGTGACATGTTCATCGAAAAAGAGGGGGCCCTATGATGCGATCCTTCCAAATGCCACACCATACCATCACCCGAGATGCACCGTGTTCCTTTGAAGAGGTATACCAGTGAGGTTTGTTTTGAGACCAGTAGCGGGTGTTCTGTCGATTTACCTCACCATTTCCATAAAAAACAGCCTCGTCACTGACAGAATGGTGGACGGGAAATTGGCATCCCGGGCATATTGGTCCGTAGCCCATTCACAAAATTCCATCCGCCGGTCGGGATCATCTTCGTTTAATTTCTGTAGGATCTGAAGTTTATATGGATGCCATTTGTAAACCTGAAGAATGCGATGGATGCTACTTTTCGACACTCCTGTCTCGGCGGACAATCACCGAAGAGACTTATTGGGACTTCTGTTAAAATGAGCCAGGATAGCAGTCGCTGTATCATCGTCAGTGGACCTCCTTGAAGGTCCACTGCGTGGTTTTCTTCTATGGATCCTGTTTCCTTAAACTTTGCAACAAGTCTGCTAACACAATCTGTATTA
This sequence comes from Bathynomus jamesi, assembly GCA_023014485.1. NCBI lineage: Eukaryota > Metazoa > Arthropoda > Malacostraca > Isopoda > Cirolanidae > Bathynomus > Bathynomus jamesi. The sequence goes on from JAJOZX010000787.1 coordinate 29,558, forward strand.
TTGGCTCGCGGTCTGGATGCAGTCTGTTAAATTGAGCAGCGGCCTCTCTTTGACTCCGATTTCCTATGAGTAGAATTATCTGGATTCGTTCTTCCTTGCTCACAGACATTATGGCCTGTAGAAAGAGAAAAATATGAATTATGGTTTGTAGAAATAGAAAAATATGAATTTCTCCTATGATGCCGGACTTATGGGACACCCTGTGTATATATATATATATAATACAAGAGAGAGAGAGAGTTACAAGCCTCAAAGACCTTCCGGTCCACTCTGGGAGGGTCCTGTTATTAAACGAGTTCATTTTTCTTTCAACTATTCTAGCAGTAGTGGAAAACTGGATAGAAAAGTATAAGACTCTCTCCCCACCCTCCGCTCCCACGCTGCCAGAGGCAGATATGAAAAAAGGTTGAAGAAAATACCTTGACCGTGGAAAAGTAGCCAAGGAAATTTTACAGGAAAGTGGAGAATATATAAAATAGCTCTATAATTACGCATGTACACATAGACACCGCGCAGGCGAACACATGCAGAGTTACGTTATGTTTGTTTTAGTCTTAAACCATGAGAGTATTCAGTACTGTGTCCAGGCTATTTTTAAACACATTTACACTTTTTACACTATTTTATAGGAAAAGAAATTGCCGCAGACAGAGGTCAATGTCTTTAGTTCCAATTTAAACCCATTATTTCTCGTCGGAATGGCATTAAGTGAGAATAAGTTCCTGTAGTCTACTCTGTCTATTCCATTGAGCATCTTGAAGACTTGAATAAGCTGACCGCGCAACCTCCTCGTCTCTAAGGTAAACAGATTTAGGCGCTCCAATCTCCGTTGGTAGTTTTGCATTCTCAGTGAAAGGATCAATTTTGTAGCCCTTGCTTATACCCCTTCTAACCTTTCTATATCCTTCCTAAGGGACAGAGACCAAAACTGTGCACAATATTCGAGTTGAGGTCTGACTAGTTAATTATAAAGAGACATTAGAGTCTCCTTGTTCTTAAACTGGAACTGTCTTTTAATATAACCTAATATTTTTAAGGCCCTCTTTTCGACTTCTGCACAGTGCTTCGACGCGACGGTTTGAGATCATTACCGATATAAGACTCCTAAGTCTTTCTCTATATAGGTCTCAGTCAAGTTTCTTCCCAAGAGAGAGTGATCGATCTTCAGGCATTACCTTACATTTGTCCAAGTTGAATGGCATCTGCCAAGTAGTAGAGCATTCGCCCAACCTGTCAAGATCATTTTGAAACGTTCTGACGCCCTTTCAGTACCTACACTAGAGAGAGAGAGAGAGAGGGAGAGAGGAGAGAGGAGGAGAGAGAGAGAGGAGAGGAAGAGAGGAGAGAGAGAGAGGAGAGAGATGGAGAGGAGAGAGAGAGAGGAGAGAGAGGAGAGGGAGAGAGAGAGGGAGAGAGAGAGAGAGAGAGGAGCGAGGAGAGAGAGGAGAGCGAGAGAGAGGAGAGAGAGAGAGAGAGAGAGAGTTACAAGGAAAAGAAGTACCTCAAAAGGCCTTGCGGCCCATACCGAGGAGGGAGGTACCAATGGCAACGGGTGCCAGGGAAAATTTTGTACACACTCAAATAGTGTGCAAGATTTGGTCTAACCTTTTCTTGAACTGATCCACAGAGGAACTGTTCACAACTTCCGAAGGTAACCTGTTCCATGTGTCACAGATCTTATACGTAAAGTAATTCCCACACACACTAGTCCTAAACCGTTTCAAATCCAACTTCCAACCATTGTTGCGAGTTGGGTTATCATTTAAACTAAACATACTTCTAAAATCGACATCGTTGAACCCGCGTAAGAGCTTGAAAACCTCGATCAGTTGACCGCGCAGCCTCCGAGTTTCAAGCGAAAACAAGTTCAGGGCGCGTAACCGTCGATTGTAGCCCATATGCCTAACGGAAGGGATTAACTTTGTGGCCCTCGCCTGCACTCGCTCCAGCCTCTCAATATCTTTCCTGAGGGTGGGCGACCAGAACTGCACAGCATACTCCAGGTGCGGCCGAACAAGGGAATTGTACAGAGAGAGCACAATCTCCTTGTTCCGAAACTGAAATTGCCTCCTGATATAACCCAATAGTTTCTGGGCTTTCTTTTCCACCTCTACGCACTGTTTCGTAAACTTAAGGTCGCTGCTAATTAGCACACCCAAGTCCTTTTCTAAATCAGTCACCTCGATATTACTACCCAACATCGAGTAGTCCGACTTGGGATTGGCGTAGCCAATGTGCATCACTTTGCATTTACCCAAGTTAAACGGCATTTGCCATTTTTCGGACCACTCTCCTATCCTACCTAGGTCCGCACGCAGTTCCTCGATCGCTTCGGGCGTCCCAACATTGGCCCCAAGCTTGGTGTCATCAGCGAATTTGGCGATCCGACTGACGATGCCACCGTCGATATCATTTATGTAAATGATAAACAACAGTGGCCCCAAAACGGAACCCTGAGGAACCCCACTAGTGACCGAGGCCCAACCCGAACTAGCCCCTTTAATTACAACCCTCTGCCGCCTATTCTCAGCCAGTTTTCAATCCACCTACCTATTTCCCCACCGATACCCAGCGCGCGCACTTTCGCCATTAGCCGGCGGTGAGGTACCTTATCAAAGGCTTTCTGAAAGTCGAGATAAAGTATATCAATCGCCCTACTCTTATCATACTCACTCAACATGACGTGGAAAAACTCGAGCAAGTTGGTGAGACACGACCTATGCCGTCTAAACCCATGTTGGGAGTCCCCAAGCAGCTTGTAGGAATCCAAATGGTCAACGATCCTATCGCTATTATCCCTCTAATAATTTACCTACAACTGAAGTGAGACTAATGGGACGATAGTTCCCTGGACTTTCGTGATCCCCTTTCTTAAAGATAGGGGTCACGTTGGCTTCCCTCCAGTCACCAGGCACCTGGCCCATCTCCAACGATTTGTTGAAGACTGTAGCCAGGTGGGGAGCCACCTGGTCGCGCACTTCTCGCAACACTCTGGGGAGAAACTGGTCTGGCCCAGGAGCCTTAAACGCGCTCAGTTTGTCTATTCTATCGGCAACGACTGTCGCGGTACATCGAACACTATCCAGGCCAGCACCTTCGTGCCTCACGCCTGGCTCGGGGATGACGCGGGTATCCTCCCTGGTGAACACTCCCGCAAAGTACTCATTAAGCACATTAGCGATGTCCGCGTCGGAGGTCCGCAGAACGCCGCTTCCGTCGGCTATCATGCTTCTAATGGGCTTTCTACTATTAACATAACTGAAGAACTCCTTAGGGTTCCCCTTGCAGAGGCTTGCCACCCGTAGTTCTTCGTTACGTTTCGCTAGCCTAACCTTCGCCTTCACTTCCCTACACAGGCGGACATACGCTTCAGTGTTCTCATGGGAACGATTGGCCTTCGCCCTCCTATACGCTACTTTCCTATTTCGGATAGCCGAAGCGATGTCACGATTGAACCACTTAGGCTGCGTTGAAGCAGGGGTGACCGGTTTTGAGGGTATGGCAGCAGACTGCAGCACCATAAACTCGTCCCGGAATGCACTCCACACTCCCTCAACATCGCCGCCAACCTCTAACCCCATCTCTCCTACGCTATCCCTGAGGCTAACAAAGTTCGCCCGCCGGAGATCGAGCTTACTGCCTCTCGAGTTACTACGCTTCACCCGAGGGACGCACACACGGAACCTAATAAGACCGTGATCACTCCCGCCCAACGATTCGTCAACGGTGAGGCCGAGTGACGAGGTTGTCTTCGGTCGTGAATACTAAGTCTAGAACGCTTTCGCCTCGTGTAGGCTCGTTGACCCACTGAGTGAGGAAGTTCTCATCAGCAAAGTCAACTAGCCTCCTCCCTTCAGCATCGGCAGTCCTGTTTTCCCACTTTATGCCGCGACAGTTGAAGTCTCCTAAAACTACACACCCTATCCCCTAGCAGGCTACTGAGTTCGGTGTACAGGGCTGTATCCTCCTCGAGGAGGAGATGCGGAGGTCTGTACACCAAGATTAACCTATAGTTCGTCCCTCCCACGTTCAGATCGACGCCAAGCAGCTCCCGTTCCGACCGGAACTGGCAGTCAACCGGACTCAACGTGTCTCTGACGTATATTAGTACCCCACCCCCCTCCCCACGGGTGCGGTCTTTGCGAAACATTCTATACCCGGGAATTTCGAACTCCCCAACGTAGTCCCTACGATCAGTATGAATCCAGGACTCGGTGATAGCAACGATATCCTGGTATTCTGATGCTAAGAGCGCCCGTAGCTCGCAAAACTTGTTCCTGATCGACCTAGCATTAAAAAGCATTGCACGGAGGGAGCCTCCCCTATTCTGACCGCCCCCTAGCACGACCCGTTTCCCGAACAGCCAGGGCTGTCGGGAGTTGAAGAGCCCCTCACTAACGAGGGGACAACTTCCGCAGGAGCCTGAGCCCCCTCCAACGTGGAAGGAGGTCACCCACCTGTACCTGGACGCACCCTTCAGTTGAAGGTACGTCCGCCACCGGCTCATCATCATCCCTCCCCGGTGGGGGCCCATCATCTCTCCCGGACTCGACCTCACCATACTATAGGTGCCGGTCAAGCAGCGTGCCTAGCACACCTTTACCCTGACATTGAGGTGGACACCATCCCTCTGATAAAGGTCCCACCTACCCGAAAACGCGTCGAACGGGTCAACAAACCTCACGCCCAGTGGGACGCACAAGTCTTGCACCCTCTCGTTGATGCCAATGACCTTACTGAGCGCGTGGTCACTGGCATTCATCCGCGGTAAAATACCCATAACATTCCCCTGTCTGTCTTAAGTTTAGATCATCCGCAAGAGACATGATCTCGGTGATGATCCCTTCCGTTGAACCTACCCTACCGCCTTTGAGGAACAAGTCGTTGCCACCAGCATGGACAACGATCGCAGTCCTCCGACTAGCCACGCGCACCTTATCTAATTCCTTCCTTATGTGCGCCGTTCCCCGACCGGGTAAGCACCTTACCTTCCTCCTGTCTCGGTTTGCAGAAGCAAAGTACTTCTCCTGGCCCCTAATCTGCGAGTCCCCAATTAAAACGGTGTCTTCCTCCTTCGCGCACAGGAGACTAAAGCGGTTGGAGGTCCTGACAGGGGCAACTGGGGTCTCGGGCTTCGGCTTCGCAGCCTTCTTGCCCGAGACCTTTCGAAACCCGTCGCCACCCATACTCGGCCGCACTTACACCACCCGACCCACCCCGACCGGCAGCTACATCCTTCGCTTCTTTGGGTCATCAGTAGCCCCTTCCCACCCTTTTTCTTTATCGGCCCCTTCCCACCCTTCTCTATCGGCCCCTTCTTTACGCCCTCCACCTTACGCCGCGGTTCCATGCATTCCACGTGGGTCGCTGGCGATTCCTGACACTGATTTAGACCCTGGCCCCCGGTTGCACCTCTACCCTTTCTCCGGTCCCGAGCTCTGTCCATTCCATCGCTGGACCCCTTTCCACGGCAGCTATCCTATCCTGAATGAGCTCCGGGTTGGAGGGCGGCGCAGCCTCGTCAGTGACCGCCGCACCTCCAACAGCCGATCTGGACGACTCGAGCCGCCGGACCCTCTCCTCCAGCTTCAAGTAAAACTGCATGTGTTCGCAAAAGCGGCACATGCTGGAGTGGTTGATCTTCTCGAAGCAAGCTTCTTTGAAGTTCGTCACCCACTGGTTCACTTCACACCTCGCACATTCAGCCTTCAATTTCTGCGGTCCAGTCATTGTAACTTTTTTTTTTTTTTTCGAATTCTGAATACTCTGAATAAGATAAAGCGTTCTAGCAATGAAAACTATCAAAAACGTTCTGACCAGTATATAAAAAAGGGGGGGGGGTGAATTCTTCCCGCGCGTAGACGCATCCACCTATTTGCAAGTGACGTTCATCCCTTCCAGAAGACTACACCTCTCGCTGCTGCCGCACCGACCAAAGGTCTCCCCAGGGCCGGACAGTCCCAAACGTGTCGCAGCTACCAACTGACAAACACTCGCGACGCAGGCGTCACGGATTTCCCGCCAGGAGCGACAGCGAGATGCAGCCCCTTACTAAGTCTTACTAGTCACTCACAAGCGGCCAGACTCTTAGAATCCAGTGTTCAAGGGATATCCCACCAGACCCAGAGGCTACGCCCGAGACTTTACGCTGGCCTGGCAGCCAGCTGGGCAGTAAAGCTCTCTCACCTCAGAGCAGTACAGCCAAGCACCATCAATTGGTCACCAAAGAACGGTCGCAGGGGGCTGGTCAGGCCATTACGCGTTAGGAATGGGCTTAACGGGGCACTAGCCACACTCCATTCATCGCGCCCCTACGCCTGGGACCCCTCCATCCCAGTCTCTCACAACCTACGAGCGTTAAATGGTGTTATTTATAGAGGTTCCAAAGCCTCTCTTCCCACGCATGAGGTAGCAGTAGGGTCCTAATAGTAAAAGAAGAGAAAAAGACTTAATACTAAAAGTTTTTTTTTTTTTTTTTTTTGCAGTCAGAGGAGAAAACCTTAACGTAAGCTAAAAGGACAGAGTAGGGATGGGATGGGGTCCTAGTAACCCACGGGACGGGATTGTGCAAAATACTTCACCCGCCCTCCCGAAAGAGAGAGAGAACCTAAAGGAACTGGCAGCCAGTTCCTCTAGAATCCCACGACTCGGGACCGGAGGGCTGTCACACCCCAAGTATAAAGTTTACTACATCCAGAAGAAATGTGCATAACCTTTATACCCCTGCGGAGAGAGGAGAGAGAGAGAGAGGGAGGAGGGGGGAGAGGGGTGACGAGAGAGGAGTGAGAGGAGAGAGAGGAGGAGAGAGAGGAGGTACCAATGGCAACGGGTGCCAGGGAAAATTTTCACACTCAAATAGTGTGCAAGATTTGGTCTAACCTTTTCTTGAACTGATCCACAGAGGAACTGTTCACAACTTCTGAAGGTAACCTGTTCCATGTCACAGATCTTATACGTAAAGTAATTCCCACACACACTAGTCCTAAACCGTTTCAAATCCAACTTCCAACCATTGTTGCGAGTTGGGTTATCATTTAAACTAAACATACTTCTAAAATCGACATCGTTGAACCCGCGTAAGAGCTTGAAAACCTCGATCAGTTGACCGCGCAGCCTCCGAGTTTCAGCGAAAACAAGTTCAGGGCGCGTAACCGTCGATTGTAGCCCATATGCCTAACGGAAGGGATTAACTTTGTGGCCCTCGCCTGCACTCGCTCCAGCCTCTCAATATCTTTCCTGAGGGTGGGCGACCAGAACTGCACAGCATACTCCAGGTGCGGCCGAACAAGGGAATTGTACAGTGAGAGCACAATCTCCTTGTTCCGAAACTGAAATTGCCTCCTGATATAACCCAATAGTTTCTGGCTTTCTTTTCCACCTCTACACACTGTTTCGTAAACTTAAGGTCGCTGCTAATTAGCACACCCAAGTCCTTTTCTAAATCAGTCACCTCGATATTACTCCCAACATCGAGTAGTCCGACTTGGGATTGGCGTAGCCAATGTGCATCACTTTGCATTTACCCAAGTTAAACGGCATTTGCCATTTTTCGGACCACTCTCCTATCCTACCTAGGTCCGCACGCAGTTCCTCGATCGCTTCGGGCGTCCCAACATTGGCCCCAAGCTTGGTGTCATCAGCGAATTTGGCGATCCGACTGACGATGCCACCGTCGATATCATTTATGTAAATGATAAACAACAGTGGCCCCAAAACGGAACCCTGAGGAACCCCACTAGTGACCGAGGCCCAACCCGAACTAGCCCCTTTAATTACCACCCTCTGCCGCCTATTCTCAGCCAGTTTTCAATCCACCTACCTATTTCCCCACCGATACCCAGCGCGCGCACTTTCGCCATTAGCCGGCGGTGAGGTACCTTATCAAAGGCTTTCTGAAAGTCGAGATAAAGTATATCAATCGCCCTACTCTTATCACTCACTCAACATGACGTGGAAAAACTCGAGCAAGTTGGTGAGACACGACCTATGCCGTCTAAACCCATGTTGGGAGTCCCCAAGCAGCTTGTAGGAATCCAAATGGTCAACGATCCTATCAGCTATTATCCCTTCTAATAATTTACCTACAACTGAAGTGAGACTAATGGGACGATAGTTCCCTGGACTTTCGTGATCCCCTTTCTTAAAGATAGGGGTCACGTTGGCTTCCTCCAGTCACCAGGCACCTGGCCCATCTCCAACGATTTGTTGAAGACTGTAGCCAGGTGGGGAGCCACCTGGTCGCGCACTTCTCGCAACACTCTGGGGAGAAACTGGTCTGGCCCAGGAGCCTTAAACGCGCTCAGTTTGTCTATTCTATCGGCAACGACTGTCGCGGTACATCTAACACTATCCAGGCCAGCACCTTCGTGCCTCACGCCTGGCTCGGGGATGACGCGGGTATCCTCCCTGGTGAACACTCCCGCAAAGTACTCATTAAGCACATTAGCGATGTCCGCGTCGGAGGTCCGCAGAACGCCGCTTCGTCCTTTAGGACCTATCATGCTTCTAATGGGCTTTCTACTATTAACATAACTGAAGAACTCCTTAGGGTTCCCCTTGCAGAGGCTTGCCACCCGTAGTTCTTCGTTACGTTTCGCTAGCCTAACCTTCGCCTTCACTTCCCTACACAGGCGGACATACGCTTCAGTGTTCTCGTGGGAACGATTGGCCTTCGCCCTCCTATACGCTACTTTCCTATTTCGGATAGCCGAAGCGATGTCACGATTGAACCACTTAGGCTGCGTTGAAGCAGGGGTGACCGGTTTTGAGGGTATGGCAGCAGACTGCAGCACCATAAACTCGTCCCGGAATGCACTCCACACTCCCTCAACATCGCCGCCGACCTCTAACCCCATCTCACCTACGCTATCCCTGAGGCTAACAAAGTCGCCCGCCGGAGATCGAGCTTACTGCCTCTCGAGTTACTACGCTTCACCCGAGGGACGCGCACACGGAACCTAATAGACCGTGATCACTCCCGCCCAACGATTCGTCAACGGTGAGGCCAGTGACGAGGTTGTCTTCGGTCGTGAATACTAAGTCTAGAACGCTTTCGCCTCGTGTAGGCTCGTTGACCCACTGAGTGAGGAAGTTCTCATCAGCAAAGTCAACTAGCCTCCTCCCTTCAGCATCAGCAGTCCTGTTTCCCACTTTATGCCGCGACAGTTGAAGTCTCCTAAAACTACACACACCCTATCCCTAGCAGGCTACTGAGTTCGGTGTACAGGGCTGTATCCTCCTCGAGGAGGAGATGCGGAGGTCTGTACACCAAGATTAACCTATAGTTCGTCCCCCCACGTTCAGATCGACGCCAAGCAGCTCCCGTTCCGACCGGAACTGGCAGTCAACCGGACTCAACGTGTCCCTGACGTATATTAGTACCCCACCCCCCTCCCACGGTGCGGTCTTTGCGAAACATTCTATACCCGGGAATTTCGAACTCCCCAACGTAGTCCCTACGATCAGTATGAATCCAGGACTCGGTGATAGCAACGATATCCTGGTATTCTGATGCTAAGAGCGCCCGTAGCTCGCAAAACTTGTTCCTAATCGACCTAGCATTAAAAAGCATTGCACGGAGGGAGCCTTCCCTATTCTGACCGCCCCCTAGCACGACCCGTTTCCCGAACAGCCAGGGCTGTCGGGAGTTGAAGAGCCCCTCACTAACGAGGGGGAACTTCCGCAGGAGACTGAGCCCCCTCCAACGTAGGAGGGTCACCCACCTGTACTTCGACGCACCCTTCAGTTGAAGGTACGTCCGCCACCGGCTCATCCTCATCTCTCCCCGGTGGGGGCCCATCATCTCTCCCCGGACTCGACCTCACCATTCTGTATAGGTGCCGGTCGAGCAGCGCGCCTAGCACACCTTTACCCTTGTTATGAGGTGGACACCATCCCTCTGTAAAGGTCCCACCTACCCGAAAATGCATCGAAGGGGTCAATAAACTTCACGCCCAGCGGAACGCACAAGTCTTTTACCCTCTCGTTGATGCCAATGACCTTACTGAGCGCGTGGTCACTGGCATTCATTCGCGGTAAAATACCCATTAACATTCCCCTGTCTGTCTTCAGTTTTAGATCATCCGCAAGAGACATGATCTCGGTGATGATCCCTTCTGTAAGACCTACCCCACCGCCTTTGAGGAACAGGTCATTGCCACCAGCGTGGACAACGATCGCAGTCCTCCGACTAGCCACGCGCACCTTCTCTACCTCCTTCCTTAAGTGCGCCGTTCCCCGCCCAGGTAAGCACCTTACCTTCCTCCCATCCCGGTTTGCAGAAGCAAAGTACTTCTCCTGGCCCTGATCTGCGAGTCCCCAATCAAAACGGTGTCTTCCTCCTTCGAGCACAGGAGACTAAAGCGGTTAGAGGTCTTGACAGGGGCAACTGGGGTCTCAGGCTTCGGCTTCGCAGCCTTCTTGCCCGAGACCTTTCGAAACCCGTCGCCACCCATACACGCAGTTACCCACCCGACCCACCCCGACTGGTAGCTACATCCTTCGGTTTCTTTGGGCCATCAGTAGGCCCCTTCCCACCCTTCTCTATCGATCCCTTCCCACCTTCTCTATCAGCCCCTTCTTTGCGCCCTCCCTTTGTTCTAGATACTTAATCTTACAGTTTAAATCTGCTGGTGTGTTTTTAGTTTGATCTTGTCCACTGGGTTGGATTTCCAGTGCTACGACCCTAGCTTCAAGCTTTTTTACTAATTCCTTTAGCTCTTTAACTTCCTTTTCGTGGTTGTCTCTAAGTTTACAAAACAAACATACACTAAGGGATGTGATATCGCTGATACTACCCTCAGGGAAGTCAACGCACCAATGATTAACTTTACATTTAAAGCATTCTGCTTTCAATTTAGCTGGCCCTGCCATATTTTCTCTTTTTTTTTTTTTTCTGATACTCTGAATAAGATAAAGCGTTCTAGCAATGAAAACTATCCAAAAACGTTCTGACCAGTATATAAAAAAGGGGGGGGGGAATTAATCCCGCGCGTAGACGCATCCACCTATTTGCAAGTGACGTTCATCCCTTCCAGAAGACTACACCTCTCCTGCTGCCGCACCGACCAAAGGTCTCCCCAGGGCCGGACAGTCCCAAACGTGTCGCAGCTACCAACTGACAAACACTCGCGACGCAGGCGTCACGGATTTTCCGCCAGGAGCGACAGCGAGATGCAGCCCCTTACTAAGTCTTACTAGTCACTCACAAGCGGCCAGACTCTTAGAATCCAGTGTTCAAGGGATATCCCACCAGACCCAGAGGCTACGCCCGAGACTTTACGCTGGCCTGGCAGCCAGCTGGGCAGTAAAGCTCTCTCACTCAGAGCAGTACAGCCAAGCACCATCAATTGGTCACCAAAGAACGGTCGCAGGGGGCTGGTCAGCCATTACGCGTTAGGAATGGGCTTAACGGGGCACTAGCCACACTCCATTCATCGCGCCCCTACGCCTGGGACCCCTCCATCCACAGTCTCTCACAACCTACGAGCGTTAAATGGTGTTATTTATAGAGGTTCCAAAGCCTCTCTTCCCACGCATGAGGTAGCAGTAGGGTCCTAATAGTAAAAGAAGAGAAAAAGACTTAATACTAAAAGTTTTTTTTTTTTTTTTTTTTTTTTGCAGTCAGAGGAAACAACCTTAACGTAAGCTAAAAGGACAGAGTAGGGATGGGATGGGGTCCTAGTAACCCACGGGACGGGATTGTGCAAAATACTTCACCCGCCCTCCCGAAAGAGAGAGAGAACCTAAAGGAACTGGCAGCCAGTTCCTCTAGAATCCCACGACTCGGGACCGGAGGGCTGTCACACCCCAAGTATAAAGTTTACTACATCCAGAAGAAATGTGCATAACCTTTATACCCCCTGCGGAGAGAGAGAGAGAGAGAGAGAGAGAGAGAGAGAGAGAGAGAGAGAGAGAGAGAGAGAGAGAGAGTACAAGGAGTTACAAGGAAAAGAAGTACCTCAAAAGGCCTTGCGGCCCATACCGAGGAGGTACCAATGGCAACGGGTGCCAGGAAAATTTTGTACACACTCAAAGTGTGCAAGATTTGGTCTAACCTTTTCTTGAACTGATCCACAGAGGAACTGTTCACAACTTCCGAAGGTAACCTGTTCCATGTGTCACAGATCTTATACGTAAAGTAATTCCCACACACACTAGTCCTAAACCGTTTCAAATCCAACTTCCAACCATTGTTGCGAGTTGGGTTATCATTTAAACTAAACATACTTCTAAAATCGACATCGTTGAACCCGCGTAAGAGCTTGAAAACCTCGATCAGTTGACCGCGCAGCCTCCGAGTTTCAAGCGAAAACAAGTTCAGGGCGCGTAACCGTCGATTGTAGCCCATATGCCTAACGGAAGGGATTAACTTTGTGGCCCTCGCCTGCACTCGCTCCAGCCTCTCAATATCTTTCCTGAGGGTGGGCGACCAGAACTGCACAGCATACTCCAGGTGCGGCCGAACAAGGGAATTGTACAGAGAGAGCACAATCTCCTTGTTCCGAAACTGAAATTGCCTCCTGATATAACCCAATAGTTTCTGGGCTTTCTTTTCCACCTCTACGCACTGTTTCGTAAACTTAAGGTCGCTGCTAATTAGCACACCCAAGTCCTTTTCTAAATCAGTCACCTCGATATTACTCCCAACATCGAGTAGTCCGACTTGGGATTGGCGTAGCCAATGTGCATCACTTTGCATTTACCCAAGTTAAACGGCATTTGCCATTTTTCGGACCACTCTCCTATCCTACCTAGGTCCGCACGCAGTTCCTCGATCGCTTCGGGCGTCCCAACATTGGCCCCAAGCTTGGTGTCATCAGCGAATTTGGCGATCCGACTGACGATGCCACCGTCGATATCATTTATGTAAATGATAAACAACAGTGGCCCCAAAACGGAACCCTGAGGAACCCCACTAGTGACCGAGGCCCAACCCGAACTAGCCCCTTTAATTACACCCTCTGCCGCCTATTCCTCAGCCAGTTTTCAATCCACCTACCTATTTCCCCACCGATACCCAGCGCGCGCACTTTCGCCATTAGCCGGCGGTGAGGTACCTTATCAAAGGCTTTCTGAAAGTCGAGATAAAGTATATCAATCGCCCTACTCTTATCGTACTCACTCAACATGACGTGGAAAAACTCGAGCAAGTTGGTGAGACACGACCTATGCCGTCTAAACCCATGTTGGGAGTCCCCAAGCAGCTTGTAGGAATCCAAATGGTCAACGATCCTATCAGCTATTATCCCTTCTAATAATTTACCTACAACTGAAGTGAGACTAATGGGACGATAGTTCCCTGGACTTTCGTGATCCCCTTTCTTAAAGATAGGGGTCACGTTGGCTTCCCTCCAGTCACCAGGCACCTGGCCCATCTCCAACGATTTGTTGAAGACTGTAGCCAGGTGGGGAGCCACCTGGTCGCGCATTCTCGCAACACTCTGGGGAGAAACTGGTCTGGCCCAGGAGCCTTAAACGCGCTCAGTTTGTCTATTCTATCGGCAACGACTGTCGCGGTACATCTAACACTATCCAGGCCAGCACCTTCGTGCCTCACGCCTGGCTCGGGGATGACGCGGGTATCCTCCCTGGTGAACACTCCCGCAAAGTACTCATTAAGCACATTAGCGATGTCCGCGTCGGAGGTCCGCAGAACGCCGCTTCCGTCCTTTAGGACCTATCATGCTTCTAATGGGCTTTCTACTATTAACATAACTGAAGAACTCCTTAGGGTTCCCCTTGCAGAGGCTTGCCACCCGTAGTTCTTCGTTACGTTTCGCTAGCCTAACCTTCGCCTTCACTTCCCTACACAGGCGGACATACGCTTCAGTGTTCTCGTGGGAACGATTGGCCTTCGCCCTCCTATACGCTACTTTCCTATTTCGGATAGCCGAAGCGATGTCACGATTGAACCACTTAGGCTGCGTTGAAGCAGGGGTGACCGGTTTTGAGGGTATGGCAGCAGACTGCAGCACCATAAACTCGTCCCGGAATGCACTCCACACTCCCTCAACATCGCCGCCACCTCTAACCCCATCTCTACGCTATCCCTGAGGCTAACAAAGTTCGCCCGCCGGAGATCGAGCTTACTGCCTCTCGAGTTACTACGCTTCACCCGAGGGACGCACACACGGAACCTAATAAGACCGTGATCACTCCCGCCCAATGATTCGTCAACGGTGAGGCCAGTGACGAGGTTGTCTTCGGTCGTGAATACTAAGTCTAGAACGCTTTCGCCTCGTGTAGGCTCGTTGACCCACTGAGTGAGGAAGTTCTCATCAGCAAAGTCAACTAGCCTCCTCCCTTCAGCATCGGCAGTCCTGTTTTCCCACTTTATGCCGCGACAGTTGAAGTCTCCTAAAACTACACACACCCTATCCCCTAGCAGGCTACTGAGTTCGGTGTACAGGGCTGTATCCTCCTCGAGGAGGAGATGCGGAGGTCTGTACACCAAGATTAACCTATAGTTCGTCCCTCCCACGTTCAGATCGACGCCAAGCAGCTCCCGTTCCGACCGGAACTGGCAGTCAACCGGACTCAACGTGTCTCTGACGTATATTAGTACCCCACCCCCCTCCCACGGGTGCGGTCTTTGCGAAACATTCTATACCCGGAATTTCGAACTCCCCAACGTAGTCCCTACGATCAGTATGAATCCAGGACTCGGTGATAGCAACGATATCCTGGTATTCTGATGCTAAGAGCGCCCGTAGCTCGCCAAACTTGTTCCTGATCGACCTAGCATTAAAAAGCATTGCACGGAGGGAGCCTCCCCTATTCTGACCGCCCCCTAGCACGACCCGTTTCCCGAACAGCAGGGCTGTCGGGAGTTGAAGAGCCCCTCACTAACGAGGGGCAATCTCCGCAGGAGCCTGAGCCCCCTCCAACGTGGAAGGAGTCACACTACCTGCTGTTGGAGGGGGACTACCTGCTGTTGGAGGGGGACTAACTGCTGGGGAGGGGGACTAACTGCTGGGGGAGGGGGACTAACTGCTGGGGGAGGGTGACTAACTGCTGGGGGAGGGTGACTAACTGTTGGGGGAGGGTGACTAACTGTTGGGGGAGGGGACTAACTGCTGGGGGAGTAGGTTTAACTGTTTGGGGAGCAGGATCAATTGCTGGTTTGGGGGGGTCCTAGTTTAAAAAGATTATACAAATTAATGTTCAGCAAATCACCATACTTCTTTTTCCCCTTCTGGTTAAAATGTATCCCGTCCGAACCAAAGTATTCCCCATTTCCGTAGAATGTAGGCCAAAAATCAACAAACTTTAGGCCTTTATCATCACCATGCGTTTAACTCTTTTATTTATGCTAATGGCTTTACTTAGAGTATAGTCAGAGATGGGCACGATCTTGATCTTCAAGATCAGATCGTGATCTTGAAGATCAAGATCGTGATCTGATCTTGATCTTGAAGATCACTTTTATTATGGTGATCTTGATCTTGATCTAAGATCACTTTATTTCTTGTGATCTTGATCTTGAAGATCACTTTAGACTTCAAGATCACTTTTAATTTCAGATTCTTAAATATGCCGCTATGCGAATGTCATTTGTTTTTTGTCCAAGCGACATCTGGTGGCAACTTTGTTCAACACCGACTGTTTATGTTTTCTGTTAGTTGGGTGACTTGCGTCATACGTGGGCTCATGGAAGGTGTAGTTGCTGTGGAATTTAGGCTCGTAAAAAGTGTAATTTACTGTGCAATTATGTTAAAAGTGTTCTATTAATATATTATTATATATAGGCATAAAATATAGCCTATAGGTCCGTATTCATAATAAATTAATTCTAAACATATTTTATTTGCAGATTGAATTTTTTAATAATGAATGCAATTTTACAACTTCAACAGGCTCCCAAGGGAACCAAATATTCTAGGTTGTCACCAGAACAGTATTCAATATATTTAGATAACAATGTTGGTAATAAGGATCAATCTGTGCTATTGAACGGAAGATATTTTCAAATTGTCGAAAAAACTGGAAACAGTATCAAAGTTATTTGTAGGCAGTGTACAAAGAAAACTACAATTCTGTCTGCTGGCCTCGACTCAACAAGCAATCTTCTGAGGCACCTCAGGGTTAGTACTACTTAGTAACTAAGTAGTAAGTAGCAACATTAACATAATGGTTCAAGTCATATTTTAAGTGACTGGTGCCATACAAGACTAATGCTACATTTACATAGACGTCCATTTGAATATATTGTGCACTTCAGATATTAATAGATTATGGACTAGTAACTACATTAAAAACTGCCGATATCCAACTATAATAAACGCCAGGTGTATCTGTCTTTCTCTCTGTCTGATCCATGTCTGTAATTTCTCCTATTTAGTTACTGAAGGACGAAATTCGGCTTTCAATTTAACATAGGATAAAATGCACTGATCATGGTGAAAATAATTTTAGTTAAAGATAACAAAATTTTAGAATCTTGTTAAGTATTAATTTCAACTAGAAGTTTGATACTCTGATAAATTTATACAGGGTGTTCAAGAAGTCTCTCCGCATGATAATAATTTATTTTCTTGTGCAGAAACTACATTCGGATCTTTTGGGTGAATATGAATCGGAGAAGAAATCTCGCAAGCGTCCAGCTAGAAGAAGATGCCAGCGGCAGCAATGCTGGCCCTGCCAAAATTGCCAAGCAGTCAACACTAAGCATGTTCCACATTTCCAAGCAAAACCAGGACCACCAATATGCAAGGATATCCTTGAAAAGAAGATTCTCTCGCTTGTGGCTAATGGGCTCCTACCATTGAGCCTAGTTGAACTACATGAATTTAAGGATCTTCTTTCATGTTAGTATAACTCAAATATTTTGCTATTTTTTCCATAGCTAATATCTGATTAAAATAATTAATCATATTATTTGTATGAACATTAGACTATCGCTAGCCTAGCTAAATATTTTGATATTTTTTCCATAGCTAATCTATTGTATTTGTTTTAATTTTTAAATATTTTTTCAGACGTCAACCCGGCTGTTCAGGTGCCATCTAGACGCACCCTGGCTAGATCTCTTGCAACAACAACCAGTACAATGAAGGAAGCCATACAAGCAAAACTGGCAGCAGTTGACCATGTGTGTGTTACATGCGACATATGGTCAACTAATCACCGCAGTTTCATGGGAGTCACTGCGCATTGGGTATGCTATTGATTTAGTGTATTATTTTTATATAATTGATAAATTGACCATTGGTGATAGACTGATAGTCTGATAGACTTATAGTATAATCTTTTCAATTATTCGATATGTGTTCCTCATTCATTAATTTGGTGAGTCTTCATTTTGCTGTGATTCACAGTAATTTCACACTAATTCACTGATTCTGTCATCTGTCATTGTGTCTGATTCACAGCAAAATGTGGAAGAGTCCATATTCACAGGCTGTGAATATGGACTCTTCCACATTTTGCTCTTATGGGATGGGTCACTGATGTGGTGGTATGGTAGGCGACTCATCGCTGAATTGCCTCCTTTATATCACATAGTTCTTCTCTTCAATGTTTGGTGGCGCAGTTTAGCTGGTGCGTGTCTAACCAATATTATTAAATTAAGCTTAAAAAATGTTCATACAAACATTGATTTTATATTCTTACATTACAGATCAATGATGACTTGTCGCGAGGATCAGCTGCACTGGCATGCCGAAGATTTCGTGGAACACATAGCTTTGATAAAATTGCTGGAATATTGGACAGGATCAACTCGGAGCATGGTTTATCTTATAGAAAAGTTGTATCTACAGTCACCGACAATGCATCGAACATGGTGAAATGCTTTAAAGAGTTCGGTGTTCGTGTTCAGAATCGTACTGACGACATTGATGAAGATGATGCAGATGAAGATGATGATGAAAAAGATTCAGATGAAGAGGTTATCATCAGCAACTTTCCTGAACATTCAGGAGAGCATGGAGAGGAGTCAGTGAAACTATCATCCCATATTCGATGTGCCTCCCACACATTGAACTTGGTAGCAACAACTGATACAGATAAAGGACTGAATTCACCTGG
Organism: Bathynomus jamesi; assembly: GCA_023014485.1. Classification (NCBI taxonomy): domain Eukaryota; kingdom Metazoa; phylum Arthropoda; class Malacostraca; order Isopoda; family Cirolanidae; genus Bathynomus; species Bathynomus jamesi. Next base: position 47,588 of record JAJOZX010000787.1, read on the forward strand.
ACTAAAGAAGATAAAGCATTCTGCAATTGGAAAATGTTCGGCGCTGTGGAATGCTGCTGGTAAACCCAAGTCAGCAGAAAAAATACAGGAAATAACTGGCGTCCAATTTAGGTACCCATGCGTCACCCGATGGAACTCAATGTACGACTCATTAAGCCAAATATATAAACATAAGAACGACGTGAATGTAGCTCTTGAAGAACTGAATCTACCCATCCTCAAAGACAATGAATTGGAATTTATTTCAGAATATTTGTCTGTTCTAAAACCAATTGCAGCAGCCCTCAACAAATTACAGGCAGAGAAAGAATGCTACTACGGTTGTCTTCTTCCAACAGTCCTAGTGACTCAAGATGCCCTCGCAAGATTGGAGCCTATCCAACCAAACGACCTGCGCTTGAGACACTGCATGCCATTACTGGCAGCAGTCGTCTCTGGCTTCAATGCCAGATTTGGTCATTTTTTGTCGTTGAGCCCGAGGTAACTGATGCCGTTTTGGCCTCAGTATCTCATCCGTATTTCAAACTTAGATGGATATCATTGTTGCAAGGGCCTAATTTCGGCGATCATGAAGCAATCAAGTCTCAAGTAAAAGACAAGCTGCAAATGGCTGTAAGAAATTGTAATTCTGACAGCAGTGGTAATAGTTCGGTGAACTCAGACTCATCATCTGAAGACGATTTCTTCAGAACTATGGACGGCTCATTCTCTGCTCCTAACAACAAGGAAGACTTGGAAGTCCTCAATTATTTGCAGGACACCAGTAAGGCACTCGACTCTTTAGATAGGTATCCTGCTATAAAGAAGATCTTCAAGAGGTATAACACCACGCTACCTTCCTCTGCACCAGTGGAACGGTTGTTTTCGTTTGCTGGCATGGTTCATAGCCCCAAACGAAGTCGTCTCTCGGATGGTAACTTTGAACAATTGGTTTTGCTGAAAGCAAATGTTTACAGCGGTTGAACATTAAATTAACACTCTTAACTTGCGGTTTTTACCCTTATATTGTCAGTAATTGCGTACTGCAGTAAAACTGTAAAATTAAATTCTATGTAAAAAATGTTTACTTATATATGCTGACCATTCATTGATATGGGTTATGGACCTGGTGAAATGAGAATTGAGAAAAATAGAACTAAAAACTATATGTAGGTCATTTAATAGTTTTTTCTTTGCTGATAAGTTATGATAATACTAAGTTTTAAGTTTACCACCTGAAAAACTGAAAGGGGAATCGTCAATCCCCGTGGTTTAGATCAGGTGACATGGGTAGGATGCGATGCTTGTATTGCCTCAGCCCTCAGGGGAGTATTAGGAGTGATACTTTTCAGGAGTGATTAACTAAATAATTTGTTTTTGTTTACTCTACAAGAGTACAACTTTTTTCAATTCATATAAAAGTGATCTTAAAAAGTGATCTTGAAAAGTGATCTTCAAGATCACGATCTTGATCTGGATCTTCAAGATCACATTTTTCTGGTGATCTGATCTTGATCTTCAAGATCACATTTTTCTGGTGATCTGATCTTGATCTTCAAGCTCACCAAAGTTGGTGATCTTGCCCATCTCTGAGTATAGTCACTAGCACGCATTCGAGGGAGAATTCCTACGACCATACCCATGTCTGTCCTATCCCTAACCTTGTCAGTTAGGTTCTTAAATTCTTTTATAATGGGCTCTGTCTGCCCTCCTGTCCCTCCCAGAAAAATGTAATTGCCACCAACATGGACAATGATAGGGCAACTCTTATTCTTGATATTAATTTTGCCTAATTCCCTATTAATTATCTGGCTTGTGTCACCCGGAAAACATCGGAGCTTTCTCTTGGTCGCCCGTCTTGCTCCGAAGAAGTCCCCTTGATTCCTTACCATAGAATCCCCAATTAAAAAGGATTCATCCTCCTCATCAGCAAGTAAGTGAAACTTATTTTTGATGGTGAGGGGTTCCAAATCCTTATGTTTTGGTTTTGGTTGGGAGGGTCTTTTATTTTTGACCAATTTGAATTCTTGTTCCTCCGTTCTATTTTCCGGAATAGTCACCGTGTTTTCCAAGCGTGCCACGCTTTGTTCTAGATGCTTAATCTTAGAGTTTAAATCTGCTGGTGTGTTTTTAGTTTGATCTTGTCCACTGGGTTGGATTTCCATTGCGACGACCCTAGCTTCAAGCTTTTTACTAATTCCTTTAGCTCTTTAACTTCCTTTTCGTGGTTGTCTCTAAGTTTACAAAACAAACATACACTAAGGGATGTGATATCGCTGATACTACCTTCAGGGAAGTCAACGCACCAATGATTAACTTTACATTTAAAGCATTCTGCTTTCAATTTAGTTGACCCTGCCATATTTTCTCTTTTTTTTTCTGAATACTCTGAATAAGATAAAGCGTTCTAGCAATGAAAACTATCAAAAACGTTCTGACCAGAATATGATTAAGGGGGGGGGGGTGAATTAATCCGCGCGTAGACGCATCCACCTACTTGCAAATCACGTTCATCCCTTCCAGAAGACTACACCTCTGGTTGCTGCCGCACCGACCAAAGGTCTCCCCAGGGCCGGACAATCCCAAACGTGTCGCAGCTACCAACTGACAAACACTCGCGACGCAGGCATCACGAATTTTCCGCCAGGAGCGAAAGCGAGATGCAGCCCCTTACTAAGTCTTACTAGTCACTCACAAGCGGCCAGACTCTTAGAATCCAGTGTTCAAGAGATATCCCACCAGACCCAGAGTCTACGTCCGAGACTTTACGCTGGCCTGGCAGCCAGCTGGGCAGTAAAGCTCTCTCACCTCAGAGCAGTACAGCCAAGCACCATCAATTGGTCACCAAAGAACGGTCGAAGGGGGCTGGTCAGGCCATTACGCGTTAGGAATGGGCTTAACGGGGCACTAGCCACACTCCATTCATCGCGCCCCTACGCCTGGGACCCCTCCATCCCAGTCTCTCACAACCTACGAGCGTTAAATGGTGTTATTTATAGAGGTTCCAAAGCCTCTCTTCCCACGCATGAGGTAGCAGTAGGGTCCGAAGAGAGAGAGAGAGAGAGAGAGAGAAGAGAGAGAGAGAGTTACAAGGAGTTACAAGGAAAAGAAGTACCTCAAAAGGCCTTGCGGCCCATACCGAGGAGAGGTACCAATGGCAACGGGTGCCACGGAAAATTTTCTACACAGTCAAATAGTGTGCAAGATTTGGTCTAACCTTTTCTTGAACTGATCCACAGAGGAACTGTTCACAACTTCCGAAGGTAACCTGTTCCATGTGTCACAGATCTTATACGTAAAGTAATTCCCACACACACTAGTGCTAAACCGTTTCAAATCCAACTTCCAACCATTGTTGCGAGTTGGGTTATCATTTAAACTAAACATACTTCTAAAATCGACATCGTTCAACCGCGTAAGAGCTTGAAAACCTCTATCAGCTGCCCGCGCAGCCTCCGAGTTTCCAGCGAAAAAAGTTCAGGGCGCGTAACCGTCGATTGTAGCCCATATGCCTAACGGAACGAATTAACTTTGTGGCCCTCGCCTGCACTCGCTCCAGCCTCTCAATATCTTTCCTGAGGGTGGGCGACCAGAACTGCACAGCATACTCCAGGTGCGGCCGAACAAGGGAATTGTACAGTGAGAGCACAATCTCCTTGTTCCGAAACTGAAATTGCCTCCTGATATAACCCAACAGTTTCTGGGCTTTCTTTTCCACCTCTACGCACTGTTTCGTAAACTTAAGGTCGCTGCTAATTAGTACACCCAAGTCCTTTTCTAAATCAGTCACCTCGATATTACTACCCAACATCGAGTAGTCCGACTTGGGATTGGCGTAGCCAATGTGCATCACTTTGCATTTACCCAAGTTAAACGGCATTTGCCATTTTTCGGACCACTCTCCTATCCTACCTAGGTCCGCACGCAGTTCCTCGATCGCTTCGGGCGTCCCAACATTGGCCCCAAGCTTGGTGTTATCAGCGAATTTGGCGATCCGACTGACGATGCCACCGTCGATATCATTTATGTAAATGATAAACAACAGTGGCCCCAGAACGGAACCCTGAGGAACCCCACTAGTGACCGAGGCCCAACCCGAACTAGCCCCTTTAATTACAACCCTCTGCCGCCTATTCCTCAGCCAGTTTTCAATCCACCTAACTATTTCCCCACCGATACCCAGCGCGCGCACTTTCGCCATTAGCCGGCGGTGAGGTACCTTATCAAAGGCTTTCTGAAAGTCGAGATAAAGTATATCAATCGCCCTACTCTTATCATACTCACTCAACATGACGTGGAAAAACTCGAGCAAGTTGGTGAGACACGACCTATGCCGTCTAAACCCATGTTGGGAGTCCCCAAGCAGCTTGTAGGAATCCAAATGGTCAACGATCTTATCAGCTATTATCCCTTCTAATAATTTACCTACAACTGAAGTGAGACTAATGGGACGATAGTTCCCTGGACTTTCGTGATCCCCTTTCTTAAAGATAGGGGTCACGTTGGCTTCCCTCCAGTCACCAGGCACCTGGCTCATCTCCAACGATTTGTTGAAGACTGTAGCCAGGTGGGGAGCCACCTGGTTGCGCACTTCTCGCAACACTCTGTGGAGAAACTGGTCTGGCCCAGGAGCCTTAAACGCGCTCAGTTTCTCTATTCTATCGGCAACGACTGTCCCGGTACATCTAACACTATCCAGGCCAGCACCTTCGTGCCTCACGCCTGGCTCGGAGATGACGCGGGTATCCTCCCTGGTGAACACTCCCACAAAGTACTCATTAAGCACATTGGCGATGTCCGCGTCGGAGGTCCGCAGAACGCCGCTTCCGTCCTTTAACTGACCTATCATGCTTCTAATGGGCTTTCTACTATTAACATAACTGAAGATCTCCTTAGGGTTCCCCTTGCAGAGGCTTGCCACCAATGTTCCCTCTAATTTTTTTAGTCCGTGTGCGCAAGAAATTTTCGTTGTGCATACATTTAGATTCATGGTGAAAAATTGTGCAAACTTTTCTGAGCGCTATTATCTTCAAAATGAATATATATAAATATTAAATACTTAATAAATATTATTTCCATAAGGTGATAGCTTGATCATTACTGTACTATTAAATGGATATTAAAAACTGTTTACAATATTATATATTCTTAAAAAAGAAAACATTTTATCCATTCTAAAAATATGAATAAAATAAAAAATAGTAAAATAAAATTCAACAAAATAAAGAAATAAAATAAAAATAACATTAATTGAAAATTACTATTTTAGTTATCATTTCTCAAAACAATTTTTAGCATTTAGCAATTTAAAATAGACTATCAAGCTTAATACATGATTTTATCCATTCACAAATAGGAATAAAATAAAAATAATTTTATTTTTTATGAATTGAGATAATTACTATTCGTTTTTATACAAAAATAAGAAAGAGAAGGTTTATATTCAATGCGTTAATGTATAATAGAAAAAAAATGCAAATACATAGAGTAAAAAAAATCCGTATTGCGTAATTGCGCGGACGTCGGCGAAGTCGGACGGAAGGGGTTAATACTTAAAAGAGCGACGATAGAGTATGTTGATGCAAATGGTCAGACCTTGTGTGACGGTATATTTTGAAATTATCGTATTTACGCCTCATAAGACGCTACAAGTGGTAAGACGCACCCTATATTTAGCAAAGATTTATCAGCCTGACAAAAAATATATTCCCATAACTTTATTAAAAGAACATTAAACAAAACAACAACATATGAGCCCTGAAGTGATTTTTGAAGACGTTTTTCAGGAAAAAAGTAGCGTCTTATGAGGCGTAAAATACGATACTTCATTTACTGTCGTGACTCATGATACGCTTGAGCCTGTGCGCATTTTATTTTGCTGTGTGCGCGGGTTTCACAACGCGTGTGCGCGCGCACACGCGCACACCTTAGAGGGAACATTGCTTGCCACCCGTAGTTCTTCGTTACGTTTCGCTAGTCTAACCTTCGCCTTCACCTCCCTACACAGGCGGACATACGCTTCATTGTTCTCGTGGGAACGATTGGCCTTCGCCCTCCTATACGCTACTTTCCTATTTCGGATAGCCAAAGCGATGTCACGATTGAACCACTTAGGCTGCGTTGAAGCAGTGTGACCGGTTTTGAGGGTATGGCAGCAGACTGCAGCACCATAAACTCGTCCCGGAATGCACTCCACACCCTCAACATCGCCGCCGACCTCTAACCCCATCTCACCTACGCTATCCCTGAGGCTAACAAAGTCCGCCCGCCGGAGATCGAGCTTACTGCCTCTCGAGTTACTACGCTTCACCCGAGGGACGCGCACACGGAACCTAATCAGACCGTGATCACTCCCGCCCAACGATTCGTCAACGGTGAGGCCAGTGACGACGTTGTCTTCGGTCGTGAATACTAAGTCTAGAACGCTTTCGCCTCGTGTAGGCTCGTTGACCCACTGAGTGAGGAAGTTCTCATCAGCAAGACAACTAGCCTCCTCCCTTCAGCATCAGCAGTCCTGTCTTCCACTTTATGCCGCGACAGTTGAAATCTCCTAAAACTACACACACCCTATCACCTAGGAGGCCACTGAGTTCGGTGTACAGGGCTGTATCCTCCTAGAGAGAGAGAGAGAGAGAGAGAGGAGAGAGAGAGAGAGAGAGAGAGAGTTCGCGAGAGAGTTCGCGAGAGAGTTCGCGAGTTCGCCTGGCCCCAGCCAGACGCAAAATGCGAGTTCAGGGTTCCAACATCTTATATAAAGGGTCGAGAGTTGTCCGAGAGCAGTATTTATTTTATTATTATATATTAAAGGCAAGAGAGATGTTCTTAATGCTTAGTGGTGGTTGTCAGATAGTATTGTATACTTTAATTATTTATTTATTAAAGTGAAGAGAGAGTGAGATGTTCTACTTAATTGGCTTAGCAAAAGAATTAAACAAACACCAATACATTATTTTTGTTTATTTAGACGTAAAAACGAATCCCACTTATTTAATCAAAAATTAATAATATAAGAAATACACAGGACTCTCTATATTGTGCATTTATTATACAGAGCTGGGCACTTGCGGCATATTTTGCGGTACTACTGCGGTACTGCGGTACTACCAAACTACCAAACCGGGACCGCATAACGCAGTACCGCAAAGGATCGCTGAAAGTACCGCAGTACCGCTACCGCATTCAAATTTCCGCGTACCGGTTTGGTACCGGTTTGGTAGTTTGGTAGTACCGCAGTACCGCAAAATATGCCGCAAGTGCCCAGCTCTGGGCCACTGCATTAATATTAAAAAGAAAACCTGCAAGCCCGTACATTGGTGAAATCAAACTGATTGAAGACGCGAAACATAAATTTTATAATATATTTGATGTAAATCAAATAATTTTTCAATAATAATAATTAGTAAGTAAAATTACATTCATTAACTAGCCTTTATACTCTTATTAAGCTAAATTAAATTATATATTTATGATGGATGGAGACTCGAATACAAAAAAAAACCCAATAAGTATCATAGTGATAATTATTTAAAAACTAAAAATTTTAATTCATACAGCATTTCATTTTAAATTTCTAAACTTGTCAGACTCGTACAAAGATTAGAAAATAATGAAAAACACGCAACTATCAACTAATCTCGATGTGTGTAATTTTAATGATTGCTGCTACCAAGGTAAGCAATGCCTGCAACACAAACAGTTTGATGATTAAAAAAAGAAAAAAATACTTTATTCTAAAGAGCGCATCTGATGTTGTAAGCAATACATTTAAACCTATTGCCGGAAGAGTTTTATAAAAACCTGTAACAATAACAGTTTTCGTTGTAATGAACATCACATAATTTCACGTAGAATAAATACAAAAATATGAAGCAAATTCACCTTTTTATAATATATGTATATATATATATACAATATGAATATGAAAACAAGAGATACAACTCTCAACATTTATTGGCCAAACGTTTCGGTCCACTCAGGGGCCATCTTCAGTGACTAAATAGAAGCATCTAAAAATAATCATAAAACTAAGTAAATACAAATGTCAAACTGTACAATATAAAATCTAATACAAAAAAGTTAAAAAGTTATTAAAAAAAACTATCTGGATTATAAAACAAAAAAGTAAAAATAAAACTAACAAATTTCAAAAATTAAAAGTTTAAAAATGTTAAATTTAAAATTAAAAAAAAAAAATTAAAATTTGTAAAAAGGACTGACCTGGATGGTAAAAGTTACAAATGACAAGTGGAGAGAAAGGAAAAAACAACTTAAGTTAGTGCGGTAGTTGCGTTAAAAAGGTGTTGGTTGGTTAGGAAGTATGTAATTTTATCGAGGAAAGGCTATCGTTTAGTTCTGGGTTTAATTTCTTGATAAAAAGGGATTCTAAAATTTTAAGATCAAGTGAATTAGAAGCAGACGACAAAATAGCAAAGGAGTCCTGGGGGCACGGGTGGCAATGGGTCTCTGAATGATGCCGAATAGCAGAGGATTCAGGAGTGGAAAGAGGGCGAGAAGTTCGATAAGAAAAACCCAAATGCTTCGAAATCCTAAGTTTTAACTGTAGGGCAGTCTGCCCCACATAACGACTTTGGCAGGGTCGCACATGTATATAAATAAATAACAAAGGATCTCAAAAGCACGGGGAGGTGATCTTTATGGCGAAAAAAGGATTGCAGAGAATTAGAATTAGAATTAATGATTACAAAGTCGCATTGAGGGAAATGTCTGTCCAAAATAAAGTGGACATCTTTATTAAGTTGAAAAGTTAGTTGGTCTAAAATGGAAGCTTAAGATAAACCTTCTGTTTCGGAACCGTGGGCTGAATTATTTTAGGTGAATATAGGTTATTTAAAAATTTAGAAATTAAAGTCTCAAAAGTCAAAGTACAATAAAAATTATAGTTAAAAAATCTCTTAAGGTACTGAATTTCTAAGTCAAATAAAGACCAACTTGAACAAAGGTGATAGGCTCTAAAAATACGACTTTTAATACTAGCCAGCTTAAACTAAGTGGAATATTGCTGAAAAAATGAGTACCGAGTTGGGTAGTAGTTGGTTTTCTGTATACTTGTGTTGAGAAGCCTGTACTATGTTTATTTATGGTAACATCAAGAAACGAAATTTTATTGTATTGTTCTACTTCCATAGAGAATTTAATATTAGGATGCTTAGTATTAATGTAATTTAAAAATAAAGGGGCATTACATTAATACTAAGCATCCTAATATTAAATTCTCTATGGAAGTAGAACAATACAATAAATTTCGTTTCTTGATGTTACCATAAATAAACATAGTACAGGCTTCTCAACACAAGTATACAGAAAACCAACTACTGCCCAACTCGGTACTCATTTTTTCAGCAATATTCCACTTAGTTTTAAGCTGGCTAGTATTAAAAGTCGTATTTTTAGAGCCTATCACCTTTGTTCAAGTTGGTCTTTATTTGACTTAGAAATTCAGTACCTTAAGAGATTTTTTAACTATAATTTTTATTGTACTTTGACTTTTGAGACTTTAATTTCTAAATTTTTAAATAACCTATATTCACCTAAAATAATTCAGCCCACGGTTCCGAAACAGAAGGTTTATCTTAAGCTTCCATTTTTAGACCAACTAACTTTTCAACTTAATAAAGATGTCCACTTTATTTTGGACAGACATTTCCCTCAATGCGACTTTGTAATCATTAATTCTAATTCTAATTCTCTGCAATCCTTTTTTCGCCATAAAGATCACCTCCCCGTGCTTTTGAGATCCTTTGTTATTTATTTATATACATGTGCGACCCTGCCAAAGTCGTTATGTGGGGCAGACTGCCCTACAGTTAAAACTTAGGATTTCGAAGCATTTGGGTTTTTTCTTATCGAACTTCTCGCCCTCTTTCCACTCCTGAATCCTCTGCTATTCGGCATCATTCAGAGACCCATGACCACCCGTGCCTCCAGGACTCCTTTGCTATTTTGTCGTCTGCTTCTAATTCACTTGATCTTATAATTTTAGAATCCCTTTTTATCAAGAAATTAAACCCAGAACTAAACGATAGCCTTTCCTCGATAAAATTACATACTTCCTAACCAACCAACACCTTTTTAACGCAACTACCGCACTAACTTAAGTTGTTTTTTCCTTTCTCTCCACTTGTCATTTGTAACTTTTACCATCCAGGTCAGTCCTTTTTACAAAATTTTAAATTTTTTTTTAATTTTAAATTTAACATTTTTAAACTTTTAATTTTTGAAATTTTAGTTAGTTTTATTTTTACTTTTTTGTTTTATAATCCAGATAGTTTTTTTTAACAACTTTTTAACTTTTTGTATTAGATTTTATTATTGTACAGTTTGACATTTGTATTTACTTAGTTTTATGATTATTTTTAGATGCTTCTATTTAGTCACTGAAGATGGCCCCTGAGTGGACCGAAACGTTTGGCCAATAAATGTTGAGAGTCGTATCTCTTGTTTTCATATTGAGGATAAGGTTCCCGAAGAACACTTCTATCGTAACTCTATATATATATATATAATATATATATATATATATATATATATATATATATAATATACAGGGTAGGCCGAAAGTCTGGATCCATAGGAAAATATTTATTTTAATACATAAATTACAACAAATGGTAAATACTTAAAATGAATATCAACTTTAACTCGTAAATGCGTATCCGTGATACTGTACAGTAGTTCGTACTCCAGTATAAATACTCAAATACTTTTTTTATTTCAGCCCAGAAATGGCTTCGAATCTAACAACAGAAGACCGGGTAGAACTTGTGCTCATGTACGCAAGACAGGGCGCAACACACAGAGAAGTTGCTACCGAATTCAATAGAAATCATCCTGATAAGCATCCAGTAACACATGCGACTGTTGGCAAGTTGTTTAAACGTTTCAAAGAAACAGGAAGTGTACATGATCGACGGCGTTCTGGTCGTCCAAAAACTGCAACTGATGAAAATACCTCTGCAATGGTATGTGAAACTTTAACGAATAGTCCAGTAAAGTCAACAAGAAGATTATCAAATGAAACACGCATCTCGAGAACGTCAATTCGAAGAATTATTAAAAATCATAAATTCCATCCCAAAGTGTCTCGATGTCAGAGGCCGCCAATTTGAGCATTTGTTATAATTTGTTGTTTATACTGGAGTACGAACCACTGTACAGTATCACGGATACGCATTTACGAGTTAAAGTTGATATTCATTTTAAGTATTTACCATTTGTTGTAATTTATGTATTAAAATAAATATTTTCCTATGGATCCAGACTTTCGGCCCACCCTGTATATATACACAGTGTCCCATAAGTCCGGCATCATATGAGAAATTCATATTTTTCTATTTCTACAAACCATAATTCATATGCTCGGGATGCCAATTTCCCGTCCACCATTCTGTTCAGTGACGAGACTGTTTTTTTATGGAAATGGTGAGGTAAATCGACAGAACACCCGCTACTGGTCTCAAAACAATCCTCGCTGGTATACCTCTTCAAAGGAACAAGGTGCATCTCGGGTGATGGTATGGTGTGGCATTCGGAAGGATCGCATCATAGGCCCCCTCTTTTTCGATGAACATGTCACTGGAGGCACCTACCTAAGTATGCTCAAGGAAGAAGCATTTCCCAGTGTCTTGAACGAAGAAGGAAATTTCCCAACATGGTTCCAGCAAGACGACGCTCCTGCACATTACAGCACCCAAGTAAGGGAATACCTGTACCAACAATTCCCTGGTCATTGGATAGGACGTCGAGGGCCTGTGGAATGGCCAGCTAGAAGCCCGGATCTCACGCCACTAGATTTTTATCTCTGGGGCCACTTGAAAGCGCTAGTATACGCAGAGAAATTAGGAGTGTTGAACATTTGCGGCAGCGCATTATTGGGGCATGTAACACCATTACTCCTGACATCATTCACCGTGTGTTGCTGACTGGGTATCACGTCTGAATTTGTGTATTGAAAACAATGGTGGACATATTGAACACGTTCTGTAAAAAAAAGCTTTTGTCTTGCCTTTTTTATTATTTTTCCTATGATGCAGGACTTATGGGACTCCCTGTGTATATATATATATAATGTATGTGTGTTCTACTTCTCGAATAAACACGGTGCTTGAGGATTTGATTTCTCATACAGCGCATTGTCACAAGTACATTTGAAAACGTAGAAGATTGTAGGTTTCTTATAATTTTGGTACTCGTGTGAAAAATGTGCATCGCACCAAATGTTTCATTCCACCATAGACCTATAGTTTAACGTGAGCTATGTCCCATCAACATTCAGCATTTTAAGCACTAGACACTAGCTTCCCCAGCGGATCATTGAACTATTTCTGAATTATTATTATTATTATTATTATTATTATTATTATTATTATATCGTAAAACACGAGCTGTAGAGCGCATAAATAATGATTAGTTAATTTAGCCAAATTTGGGTACTTTTCGTCATTTAATTTCCTCCATGGAATAGGGTTAACATCCTGCGCAGTTATTTTTACGTTCCAAAAATTGGAGCGATTATTGCATGATGGTTTCATACACTAATATACTAATTTTGGATAGAGAGCTTCCCCGGCTATTCTAACTTGATATATTATGTATACCACACAAAACCATATCACAGTATTTTTATTTTGGAGGTCCACTTTGTGATTGCATATATTATTATTTTAACCAAAATATAAAAAGTTACGGCTTCTGAAGGTGGATTTTATCACTAGGTTCACAATCTAATATAAGATCAATTACCTCAATCTCTACCTCTACGTATGACTGAGTATTGGCATCGCGTCCCAGCTCGTCGACGATAATGTGGGGCACGTCTCGGTTGCTTAGCGTATTCAGCTGCTTCTATAGCATCAATTAACGCTATGTCTTTCGCTCAAAATTCAACAACGTAGTCGTTGTCATTGTATGCCAACTTAACGAATGGTTCACCTAATGGGTCTTTCTCCCTCTCATTTGCATCCGCAGCTTCGGATACCGTCAAATCTTCATCGTTGCACGTTTTATGATATAATTCCTGGAACCAAAGAATACCGCGTTATTGTGAACGGCGTTAGCTATTTACCATATATATTCATTCATAAAAAGGATATGATGTTCTATTGAATCGCTTATAAAATCGAGTGTATAATATGTGGCGGGATGGTTTCTAAAGACCAGGTCTTACCGTTTTAATGCTTCGATGTCTTCTTCAACTCCTTTAACAAGATTCTTCATACGGTCAGCCTGTGAATCGGTGAATTTGAAACAGCTTTCAGGTCTCCATGGTTCTGAAATTGATGTAAAGTGTATATAAGTCTTTAATTAAAACAGCTGTAAAATATTCATACCACGAAAACAAAATAAAAATATCTTTATTTTCTCAAGAAAGAACACGAATTGAGATCCATAATAAATAATCACTATATATATATATATATATATATATATATATATATATATATATGAAAATTATTTCACGAAGGTAACACGTGAAAAATATTTATGATGAATAAAACCACGAAGGAAAGGAAACACAAAATGGTGCTCAAGCGCTTTCGTCTAATGACATCCTCAGGAACACTGAAGTACATAAAAAGGTTAAGCCTATATATATAGGTTACAGAAAGAAAAAAAAAAGGAAAAATAAATAACATACATACACACACACACATATATATATATATATATATATATATATATACATACATATCTATATATACAAATACATACATACATACATACATACATACATATATATACAATAAACAGAGAAGTAAAAATAATAAAAATTAAAAATTAAAACCTTAAAGGATTACCAGTGAGGCGTACAGATTTGTAAGGATTTTATTTTTTTTTTTTTTATATATATCGAAACCTGACCATAGGCAGCATTGTGTTAAAACCCGGCAGAGTTCCAGTATAATTTTGTATTTTTATAATCCATTTGATCTTGTGCTAAAAATCGATATTTTTCCTTACAAATCTGTACGCCTCACTGGTAATCCTTTAAGGTTTTAATTTTTTATTTTTTATTATTTTTACTTCTCTGTTTATTGTATATATATGTATGTATGTATGTATGTATGTATTTGTATATATAGATATGTATGTATATATATATATATATATGTGTGTGTGTGTGTGTGTGTGTGTATGTTATTTATTTTTTCCTTTTTTTTTTTCTTTCTGTAACCTATATAGGCTTAACCTTTTTATGTACTTCAGTGTTCCTGAGGATGTCATTAGACGAAAGCGCTTGAGCACCATTTTGTGTTTCCTTTCCTTCGTGGTTTTATTCATCATATATATATATATATTATAATATATATAAAATAGTATATTTATTTACTGCATGGGTATTAATTTCTAATTAAAAAGAGAAAGTGTGATTACATATCTTAACTGTAATTAAGTCATTACTAACATTTGTGTATTTGAATGTTAATAAAATATCAACAGATAAATATTTAGCATTGAATATAAAACTCACTAGTCTTTTGAAATGTGAGAATTCTTTAGCAATCAGCGTTCTGTCGACGAGACCTAGCCAAACAGTAATTTCAAAGCAGACAGATCTATAACTGCTGGTACATGTATTTATATACCCTAAACTTACCCTAAGGCAGGTTTAGGTCAGTTGTATATATATATACATAAGCCGAACGGAACTCTTTCCTGTGGGGTAATGCGTATACATTACTCCACGATGTATAGGGTTAAGTCATTATCAGATAGCCCTCGGGGTACAATATATATATACACATGACGGAAGAGCATATCATTCAACATCAGTTCATTCAATGTTACGATACCAGAGAGTCGCAGATACGACACACATCTAACATGGCTGCTTACCTTGGCAATGGAGTTAGTGAAAGGTTGGTTGTAATATCTTTTTTTTTTCTTAACTTAGAGTTACCTATACCTTTAACGATGAGTTTGTAGCTAATGTTAATTTTGTGACGTTAAATAGTGCATACATTTTGTGCAGGTTGTTCATTTAGCCTAATGTAGTCTTAACAGGTGCGCATGTATATATAAATCAAGATAAATACGGATATTAAACCCTGTTTTTATTTGTAGCTCTTTCAGTAATGATGATGACGATGGGCAATATTTTGCAGACGTGAGTTCGGACGTGTGTAACGAAACGCCTAGGAGACAGAACATCGTGTAAAGAGGGGTAAAAAAAACGCTCGAGGTACGTGTGTAGGCCTTCTTATCGAAATCTAGTCATATTGATCCAACTAGATAATTTGTAAAATTTGTTTAATTCCAAGTATTAACGATATACTAGTCAAAATCTATGCTAAGCCTCGTCACTATAGCTTGTTAATGTGTAAATCTATTTCTCGACTTGTTCTTTCCGTATATTGCTGCTACTTTTGTAAATTGTATCAGGGATATGATATAAAAGTTGGGACCTAGTATGTTTCATGGACTGCTCTCGAATTTCCTACGAAATTGCAAACAAGGGCAGTCGATGATCCTGATTTTGTTTTTGCAATCGGTTTTCTTGAGAAACCTGACCTGACCTGACCTGACCTAACCTAACCTTCCAGGGTCCACGATCATGAGCGACATGTGGAAGGCGTACGAGGGCATTGATCAACTCGCTGGGTACAACTATTCGCATTACACTGTTAACCACAGCATGAACTTTATCGACCCATCTACCGGAGCTCACACTCAGCAGGTGGAAAGCTTGTAGAATTCATTGAAACAATCGAACAAACTGCGATGCGGAACAGATCGCGACAAACTTGACTAGTACCTTTGTGAATTTGTATTGCGTAAGCGCCACACCAGCTCGGACTTATTCAAAAAGATGTTGGAGTGTATTGCGTCGTTTCAGTAAATAAATTTATTCAATATCCAATAACATTTTTCTTTATCATTTCTCAAGAAAACCGATTGCAGAAACAAAATCAGGGTCATCGACTGCCCTTGTTTGCAATTTCGTAGGAAAATCGAGAGCAGTCCATGAAACATACTAGTCCCAAAGTTGATTTGCACATACATTTAAAATAACTGCCCGTTTTTTCGAAAGGTTTAAGTGAAGTAAGTCCCAGTGTTATCTACTTTACGGAAATAATTATTTTAAACTAACCACGTTATGACGCAGTATATATTAAATGCTGACTTATCAATTCGCTCTGAGAACAATAAATATTTCCAGAACCTTGAGTGGTCACATCTTAAATTCAGCTAGTGAAGAAATAGTGATAACTAGCAAAAGGTCGGCGCTACGCGCCGATTTTGCTAGATCTGCGGTGCTTCGGCTGAATTGTGGGCCTACGGCGTATTTTATTTTGAACATCAGTAGCCCTTTATCTGGATATCATTCCTATTCCTCTCACCTTGGGCCTCAGTAATTGGGGTGCCTGCGGCCTTCCAGTTACTGGCAAACCAATTATTCATTCAATAAAACTACAGAAAAGAACGCAGCCATGAAAATCTAAAGCTTCACAAATCTTAATACAATGAGCTCGGATTTGAAGCCTAAGATTTTCATGACTGCGTTCATTTCTATAGTTTTATTGACCAAATAACTGAACCGACAGTAATTGGGGGCCCTGCGGCCCGCCAAATCATAGTTTTCATTGTTTTGAGTGCATCAATAATATTGTTATAGTGTTCCATTAGTTGTGATAAGCATGATCTTCCTGACCGGAATCGATGTTGGTTATCATTTTTTTTTCTGAGTTTCCCATTAACCCCACCCCCTCCCCCATTACCCCACCCCTCTCCCCCAATACCCCTTCCCCACCCCTCTCCCCCGTTTACCCCCACCCTTCCCCCATTACCCCCAAGGGGGGAAGGGGGCTGGCACCTTGCAAAGGATTTACTTTAATTTTTTTTTGGTTACATATATATATATCGCATCTATTTTTCTGAGTTTCCCCATTAACCCCACCCCCTCCCCCATTACCCCACCCCTCCCCCCATTTTGTGCCAAAATTATGATTAAAAATGAAGAAATGGGATGAACTGTACCCCTAAAAGGGGGGGGGGGGCAGGATTTATGTTAGGGAATTTTTTTTTAGCATGGGCACTGCGCAATAAAAAGACGCATCGAATGGTGAAAACCGCATTGTTCTACACCAATTGTAGCGACCTGTAGGTGTGCGCAAAAAAACTGTTACATATATATATATAAGATATAAGGCTTCATTTCTGAAATAGTGTATTAGATAAAATATCATGTTTAATTGCATAAACAAAATACCATGGCAGTTATTTACGCTGTCGTTAAATGTACTACTCATAACGAAAACTCGCATCATTATTATCTTGTGTTCCAGTGAACCAACTCGCGTATTTGAGGGGAGTCGAACGCATCCACGCACCTCGACACCTTGCAAAACAATCCGGACAGAACGAAGGAATAGTGTCGAGTCATGCTCCACAGATGAATCACCACCCAGAAAGATACCAAGTTATAAAACTTGTCTTTAAAATTAATAATTGTTAATAAATGGTTGCTTATCTTGATTGGTATTCAAAAATATAGTATAATTACGTTATTTTTATGAAACTCAATAGGCCTTCTAATAATTTCTATATAAAATAAATACAGCTCATAAACAAAAGAGGCGGTCGTTTCATGGTAAATAATTTACATATATTATTACCGTGTGGTGTGTATTTAAATTGTTTCAACATCTCTATTTTTCCAACCTTCAGGTTGGACTTTTCAGACATGAGCAGTAGGCCAGGTTGAAAAATTAAATTTGTGAATTTCTACATGCCTGTGTCCAAGAAATTTGTAGATGCAATATAAATGCTCAACAATGATTAAAAAATCTAAATTGATCAAGTTTTAGATGTTCCGCAAGTCCTCTGAAGATTGCAAGTAAAACGTAAAACATTACAAAAACTTTAAAACTTTTAAAACTTTATTTAATTATGTAAACTTTATTAACTATTTGGCATTATGATTTTTTATTAAAATTTTCTTGTATTTTTTGTATTCTTGTTGCTATTAAATTTTTTCCTGACTCTGTTTGGTCCAGAATATATATAATTTATATATACAATTTTTCTTTTCAGAATTGATTATTTGAATAGTTAAATACGCGTTGTTACACTAACAGAGTGACTTTCCCAAATTATCCGAAATGACTGAGGCCGTAAAAGTGAAAGCAACTGTTGAAAAAAAATCATGAGTCCAGCTGTTTCCCTTTAGTTTAGGGAAAGCTGAGCTCAGTGGAAATGAACTTCCCCTATATGAAGACGTTTTAAAAGAATATTTACAAACAAGATATCTCTTACTTATAGCTAGTGAGGGGAAAAAAGAGCCAAATGCTAATGATGTGGCAAGAATAGTTTCATCAAAGGTAAAAGAGATCTGAAAAAGTGCATCAATTCCAACAATATCAGAACAGAAAATATTAGCCAGAGTAAAGGATTGTCATGAAAAATCTAAAAATATGATGAAGACTGGCAGAAAAAGGAAAGATTTTGAATCTAAACTAATCGCGTTCAAGTCCAAAAATCAAAGGCTTTTTGATATTGCTACCTGCAAATGCCATGCTCTGTTTTCTTGCACTTGTGAAAAAGAGCTAAAAGTTCCTGCCATGGAACGTTCTTTCCTAATTGACCAAAGAGGTGCACGAAAAATGGCAATAGGCAGTATTGATTTACAGACAACGAAGAAACTGCAAATAAGATCTGAGCGTAAAGAACAAGAAAGAGCACGATTTTCTAAAAACATTGAAGATGGAGATATCAATAACCCATCCACTTCCAGGGAAGAGCCAATGGGCTGGGATAACTTTCATACAATTCCTGATTCTGACACATCAACAGATACAGATAGAGAGCGTGATGATGATGATCACATTGAGGAAGGTATAAAGAAATCAGGTGAAGCACATAAACTCACTCGCAAATTGCCTTCATTAGCAAAAACTTGTGACCGATTCGAAATATCAGACAGAGCTGGTGCAGCCGTTGCCTCTGCTGTTCTGGAAGATTTTGGTCTCATTACCTCTGAAGATTATGACAATGTTGTGGATAAGAATAAGGTGAGACGGCAGAGAAAGAATATCAGAGAGGAGTTGAGTAAATCAAGTGAAAAAGTATAGAAACATTGTATTTTGATGGAATAAAGGACTTAATTAAAGCAATATCTGTAAGGATGGGAGGTACTACAGTACAACAATTACTGAGGAACACATCACGCTTATAGCTGAACTAGAATCAAAATATCTTGGGCACTTCACTCCTGTGACTGGAAATTCAACTAACATTTTTAAGGGAGTGATAAAGTTTATTAACAGTAACAATATTAAGGTAGACAATCTGAAGGTCATTGGATGTGATGGAACCAATGTAAACACTGGCATACATAATGGAGTTATCAGGCAACTAGAAGTACACTACAATACTCCTTTTCATTGGTTCGTGTGTTTGCTGCATACCAATGAGCTACTTGTCCGCCGTTTCTTTAATTATTTGGATGGTAAACCAAAGACCAAAAGCCCTTGCTGGAAATGTTGGCAAAAGTCTTACTGCGTGCGAAAAGATGCCAGTTGTCAAGTTTGAAGCAATCAAATCAAGTAATATGCCTTCTATTCCGGGGGATCTCGATCTAAGCCAAGATCAAAAGTATCTCATGGAAATTTGTAATGCAGTCATAGAAGGCCAATGTTCCCAAAACCTTGAAAACCGCAACCCAGGTTCTTTGAACCATGCCAGATGGCTTACGACAGTCAACAGGATAGTTAGACTTTATGTTGCGACCAAAAAGCCGTCAGAAAACTTGAAACCTCTGACCGAATTCATTGTTCGCGTTTATGCCCCAACGTGGTTTAATATAAAGCGAAATCCGTACTATTACCACGGACCAAGGCACCTCTGGTTTATGATATCTAGTTCAAGATACCTATCTGATGAGTTTAAGGCAGTTATTGATCCTGTTACTGAAAGAGGGGCATATTTTTCTCACCCAGAAACTTTATTGGTCTCGATGTTTATTTGATGAAAGGCAAGCGATGAGAGAGTTAGCTTTCCGGCGCATTCTCTTAGCCAGGGAAAGTGTCTTCGGACATTAGAGAATTTAGACGGCCTAAAATTAATTTCTTGGTAAGAGACTACACAGATTTAATTCGATTTGGAGACTACCCAAGACATGAACTACCTCTGACAAAAAGCTTGACAAACACCGTTAGAGCTTATCTTAAGGGATGATGAAACTAACCCTTTATTAAAAAGTACCCATGTCATTCACAAGCTGTGGAAAGACATGTCAAACTTGTAACAGAAGCATGAGCTTCTGTCTGTGGTCAGAAAAATAGAGATGGTTTTATAAAGGCAAGAATTGCTTCAAGATCAAACATGCCTACATTTGAGTCAAAATGCGAATACAAATGTCAATAAACTACATGTAAAAACTAATGGAAGGGAGGTTGGGCTGGGCATGGTGTGAAATTCGACCTACAACCACCTCCTCGTGGTGGATTCTGGGTGATTTGCCTTGTAAACTATCATGGCAAGTCAGCAAAGAGCTGTAGTTTACTATACGGAGTATCTGAAAAAATCACCAAAACTTTAAGTGACTTGTGGAACCTCAAAATATGTATATAAAAGCTTAAAACTTTGTCATGATACTTCCTATGTAGGTACACAAACTTTCGTAATACAGGGTAAATTAAACTTCCCCAAAAAATTTTTTCAAGCAAAAACGACCCGGCCTAATAAGCAGAGAAGAACCTGTATCTGCAGCTGCAGATTGTTCATGGGATTCGTGTGACGTGAACCGTTTACAAGCATCATGCCTACTTTCACCATCGTCAGGTTCAGAATTCGAGTGGCTGTTACGCAAGATGGAGACCACCATCTCCAGAACTGTAGGCCCATCATATATACCATCCTGCAGGGGTAGGGCGGGTCATACTATGCATTGTTTTTAAAATCGATGGAGAGGGGTGTTCAAATGACATATTTTGGTGTATAGAACACAATTCTGAAGAAAATATTTAATTCTGATGACCCTAACCTACATCATTTTGCAGTTGATTATTATTAAATTGTTGATTATTTTACTATTGTAGTTACCCCAGAATATGTCTTCTCACGTTTTCTATCATGGCTGCTCACGTTATCTCTCATAGAGCATTGTTCTAACTAATTCATATAAACACATATAATGTAATTCATATAATAATAATAATATTTAAATACTCAAATAAAAAGGTGTGCCATTCCACTAAATTGTAATTATCATACAGTTTGGTATATGAAATATTTTGACGGTTTTCTGGCGCGCATAAGGCCATTTTCTGAGCCACCTTTCTCAGAGGCTAGAATGTAACGTTTCAGAACATTCTAAAACGTTTTGTGAAATATTTGAAGTGACTCATGATTTATGAAGCTATTTTATCACCTCGGCTTGCAGTGAGGGGATAGATTTAGTGATTATCTACTGATATTTTTTTTGTTACTGTTCACATGTGAGTATTATTCTGTTATATTTAGAAAAAGCTATTTCTACGCATATTATAGTGATACATTGAGCGAAATTTAATTAACAACTTTGATTTGAGCTAAAATTAGGTGTTTCATTTTTAGTACAACTGAGCAGTATGAGGCCTATTTCAATGTTCTAAAGAATATTTTTAGGATGTGTTTCTTTAGTTTTTTTAGAGTACATGAACAAATTATTTGCATTACAGACAACAGATAAATTAGCATTTTATAACATTTTGAAACCAAAAATGCATAATGTGTTTAGCATTTGCAGATAAATTTGTTCTTGCCCATTTCAGCTCTTTTTTTTAACCAAGAATTTTGCGCTGAAAGAGTTAATACCTGTCTGTAGTGGATACTTAACTGTTGTATTATTGTTTTTATTTCAGTGTGAACTCATTAAGAAAATGGCTCAAGTCAGAACAAGGACGAAATCAAGTTCTCATCTGAGTAATCTTGTTGGCACTGGCCGGGAGCTGTTGGTGTCTGAACTGCGAACTGTGAGGGATATCCTGAGGTATGGCATCTACTTGAGGAAGCAAAGTGAAGATGACAGGAGGAACTACCCAGTGGACAAGCTGGTGAGTGACATCTACCTTGGTCTGATTTGTCAGTGGAGCAAAGCTAATGCTCTTTTCAAGCCACCTGTTATCAATGAAAAAGTGACCATCATGTCCAAGCTCAAGGAGGTCTGGAATCAGGCAGTGAAGTTTTCTCTTGGGAAGGGCAAACTTGATGCCAAAGAGAGGTTCATTGTCAAGTTAGACAAGTTCTTTGATATTTTGACTTGCAAGTGTCAGATTACCAGTTGTGAGGGGGGAGGCTGTGAGGGCTGTGTTATCCAAGCCCACAGTAACTGAAAGATCTTGCCTACATCAAGGGACAGAAAGAGAAGGTTGGAAGTAAGGGACCCCACCAAATAGGGGGTCCTGATCTACCAGAGCACAAGAGACAGGTGAGGACATTGGAAAGGCAGTGGATGGAAAGGAAGGCAGAGAAAAGGAGAAGGAGCAAGGAGGAAAGTGCTGCAGTAGCAGAGAAGGCAGCCAGGAAGGATGTTAAGAGATTTTTGGCAGATGGTGATGAGGATCTGGAATTGGAGAGAAGTGGTGATGAAGATGAGTTTTTTCCTGAAGTTGAGCTCTTCCCTCAAACTGACCCTGAGCCAGCAGCTTCGGCAAAGGTACAGAAAAACTATGATGAGATTCAAAACATTGCCCTTGCTAGTGTAAGGTATGGCATAGGGCTGAGGCCAACTGCAGCGATAGCAACAGCAGCTCTGATTGACGCAGGAATCATCACAGAAGACAATACAAGTAAAGTGATTGATAAGAGCAAGGTCAAGAGAGCACAGGAGAAGTTGATGAGAGAGCTGGGGGAACAGTGTGTCAGAGCCACCTCTCACCTGCTCTCTAAGCACCTCAGAGGTGAAAAACTTCATCAACACCCCCATGGAGGTGCGCAACTGGCCTTGCCACACACAAAGCATTGAGAGGGTTGTTAAAATGGTGACTGAGGCTTCTGCTAAGTACTTCTCACAGGAAAAGAGGGATGGAGGGATCAGGCTCAGGAGACCAGCAAGAAGCTGATGTCCAAGTCTGAGTCAAAGCAGGATTTGTGCAACCTGGCAAAGTTCAAGATGTCAGGAGAATGATCTTTGTAATTATATCCAGTGATATACATGCAGTTCACCTATTAATAAATATATGTAAAGTTGATTTGGCCTTGTCAATATAAATGATTTACCTTATATCTTTTAATATATTATAAAGGGGTTCAAAAGGGTAAAATTGGCAATTTAGAAATACAAAATGATGTAGGTTAGAGTTATCCTATCCAAAACAGAAGCTCATATTTGAATTCCCCATGTAAAAACACATAATTTAGACACCCCTGCTGGTAGGATTTCCTTCAGATTCATGTTGTCACCTGAGTACGACCCGCCCTACGAGTGCAGGGGGCGAACTCCCGAGTCCTGTTCAGCACCGACCCCCAATGCTCAGAGGTAATGATTCGGGATTTATTCAAGCAGATTGGAGTTCATCAACAATATTATTTGACGAAGATGACGAGGTCTTTGCAGATGTAATTGATTAAACCTACATGCCTTATCTGCTGGTATACAGCGAATAAATGTTGGTATTGTTTTTAGTATGTTCACAGCCTGAAAAATGGAAAATTTCAAATATAACAAAGTTAATAATGTGCCATCAGTATATTAAAACATGATTTAAGGTAGTTTGTTAAATGCCGATGAACCAAAGTTTTATTGCTTTTACGAAAGAAAAATATAAAATAAACAAAATACTCGTAAAAGTGTTTTATAAGATTTTTATAGGCGAAGAGAAATATGATATTTTGAACGATGGTTATGTGACCTCTTTCGTAACACCTGTAAGGTTAAATGATGTAGATAAACTTTACGTGGAAACTTCAACCATAGGTCGTCACATCATCTGTACACAGTAGATGGTCTCTCATCCAACTACCGTCCAGACCTAACGTTGCTTAACAACGCTGGGAGAGAGAGTGCATTGCGTTTTGAAAAATGTAAATGTTTTAGACTTTGCATCTTTGACGATTTCGACCCGTGTAAGGTGTGAATAGGATAAGAAATAAATTCAAATTTGTAATTGGGAAAATGTTTCACTTGAGGTCGGGTCTAGGATTGGAAAACGTCTGGATCACCATTAAAATTAACTTTAATGAGGCATGATTAGTCTTATTTTGAGGAAACGGTTATTTAAAAACCCTCACAATATTATCACTTAGTAAATTTTAGGCTTTTCAAAAAGAAATTTAATTTTGGGTGTAATTCATTTTCAAACGCTTGCGTGCAGCAGTGGACAAGACATATGTACAAAATGACTAAAACCTGATTTTTTATATATTATAGTCGTTTGTTGTAACTTTAAGCTAAGAGATATATGATACATAAAGGGTTTTCTATCGCATTATCACAGACTTTTATCTTAGAACCTTGTTAGATTTCTTATCATTCTTATTATTATTCTATTTGTTTAGTGTTTCAAAGAACAATTTACATTCCTTTATTAGTGGAAGTCTCGTGGTGGACGATAATGATATTTTTTCATTTTGATAGACAATATCGATTTGGTAAGTTCTTAAAATTTTTGTGTGGCTGAGAGAGAGAGAGAAAGTTTAGTTTTATTGTCTTATACATTATTTATCCGCTCTTGTAACAGTAAAAGTTCTCTTTAACGGTAACATGTTTTTGTCATATATATATATATATTATATGGGGGATGAATTTCACAAATAGACATGTGATATGAATAACTGATGCAATCCCTCAAGGAATAATTTTTTCCTTGTGGAAAAAAAAAATATATATATTATATATAAATAAATTAGTTTAGGATTGAAATTCTAATTTATAACTGAATTTTTTATTAACATCTTCAGTTAGCAGAGTTAAAGAAAAAGTTTGTCATATGATACCGATCGTGGAAGAGTGGCTAACTTTATAAAAATGTTCAGCTTAAGAATTCACTCTGACATGATTTATGGGCATGTGCCTACGAATACGGGAAAAAGTGTACGGAGAGGAGGAAGTCTACACGGAAAAAGACAAGCAAATGTTACCCTTGTCTGAACCATATCTCTACAACTTCAAATGAAATAAAACAATGTTATTTCCCTCACAAAGTTTGCCGTAAGTTATACTGGTAAGGGTCGAAATAGCGAAAGATATAAACAAGATGTGTGTTTCATTTTTTGTTTGGAATGACCGCAATATGGAAAATGAATGAGCGTTCAATACAGATTTCCATCGCGTAAACTTTCTTCTTTCATTTGGAAAACCTAAATTAATAGGCCTACCTTAAGAGTGGGATTGTGCCAACAATAAAGAGGTAAATTTTTGTATATAAATGTCTTTTTACGATTTACAATTTATCTTTTTAGAGCTTTAAATCAGGCTCGTTTAATTATATTAAATTATAAATAATGTTTTGGTTACTTGCGATATATATTAAAATGTTTAGGTATTATTTTAGTTCGGCTTAAAAGAACTTTTGAAAATCTGTATATCATATATACTCGCCATGTTCCCGATTCAGATTGTTTGTTTGCATACTTGTCTGCGTTCGTGCTTTCTCTCGTGTATATACTGTACAGAGGATTCACAAAAGTAAACGCGGCACGACTTCCAGAAAGGACAACTGCCGCCTCCGACGAATCAGACAGTGAATCAGAACCTGAGCCCGAACCCGTACCCAAACCCGTCTCTGCCCCAGTATCAGACAACGAAGCGGAATCTTACACGGATGCCCCACGACCCCGCCGCACTCGTGCGGGAAGACGGGAGGCACCGAAAGTGAAGCCCCTAACCGGGCAAACCTCTTGCCCCAAATCTCCTGAGAAGCCGAACACTGAATCCTCTAAGCCGTTACCGACGAAGGTTGCTCATACCCAACTCAAGGCCTCAGATCTGGGGCTGAGGATCGTCGCGAAGGCCACCAACCCCTTCCCTAACCCCATGGTGATATCCCAACTGGTGAAAGGGCTGAGAGAGGGATCTTATAAGTACACCTTCGAAGAGAATGTGGACACCACTTATGACATCCCACTCTTGATCGAACGACAAGAATCGCTGTCATCGGTGAGGACCTCGACGTTCTCCCGGACCAGGCATTCAAAAAAATTCGTTCAGGAAATGCGACGCGCTCCCCACAGGCACTGAACCAAAAAGCAAAACAAAATCAACATGCACGCGCAACAATCTAACCTAACGATTCTTCAGCAAAATGTACTGCATTGGCAAACGCACAAGACGTCTCTGGCCAATACCTACAGACTAATCGACCCAGACATCATCCTCATTAACTCACACAGCCTAAAGGCACCCCAGCAAATAAAACTGTTCAATTACAACATCATACAATCGAACAGATCGCAAGAACTACATGACGGTGTTGCAATTGCCGTCAAACGTGGTCTTCGCTTCGAAGAGATCACAAGCTTCGAAGACGAAACCTGGCAGTGAGGTTAAAACTGGGCCACGAAGACCTCGTCATTGGGACGACATACTGCCCCCCGAGGAGGGGCACCATCTCATCGGTGGCCGGTATATTCCCCCACGGTATATTCCACCACGGTAAATTCCACCAGGTAAATTCCACCAATGGTAAATTCCACCAAAGTAAATTCCACCAGGTAAATTCCACCAATGGTAAATTCCACCAGGTAAATTTCACCCCAAATTATATAAAATAAATATGATTTAAATAAGTAAAATGTAAATATTTTATTCATATGGGTACAAATAGAAGAATACAACGAATATTACAATAATTTATGGTGCTCTTCCAATATGTGCTCTACCGCGAAATTTACATTCCAATACGTGATCTACCTTAGATTATTCGGATTAGCAGTAGGTACGTTAGTTAGCCTTATAAGGCTAACTAACGAAAATATCACGACTTAACCTAACCAATCGTCAAGGGCGTATAGTTGACTTAACGATTGGTTAGGTTAAGTCATGATATTTTCGTTAGTGCTAATCCGAATAATCTAAGGTAATATTTACATTTTACTTATTTAAATCATATTTAAGTAATGTAAGTAAAATGTAAATATTACCTTAGATTATTCGGATTAGCACTAACGAAAATATCATGACTTAACCTAACCAATCGTTAGGTCAACTATACGCCCTTGACGATTGGTTAGGTTAAGTCGTGATATTTTCGTTAGTTAGCCTTATAAGGCTAACTAATGTACCTGCTGCTAATCCGAATAATCTAAGGTAGATCACGTATTGGAATGTAAATTTCGCGGTAGA
>JAJOZX010000788.1:0-102500 GCA_023014485.1 Bathynomus jamesi
GATAAAAGCAGTTGTTGTGCATCGTCATTGTACATTGAAATGTCAATTTTGGTTAAACTTTCATCCTTTGCATGCGATATGCGTTCCCAATTCTTCTGGAATCTTTGGAACAAAGATGCTTCTGGAGACTTTGATGTCTCAATTTTGAGAGCGTCAAACACATGATCCAGGATTACCTCTCCAACATGATGGCGACATGCACACCACAGAAGAGCACGGTCCAGTTTTGATTGAATGGTAACACAGGCAGCTGTAACGTGTCCAGTGTTTGATGCTGTTGTGTCAAAACATAAGTTGACAAACTGACTGTTTGCACTTCCATGAATGTAGAAACGTGTAAGTGTGCTCGGCAATGATGTCACTGATGACATATCACTTCACGAGGATATCTAGCACTCCCAGTAGCTTTACATCAGTGGCATTCCCAACCAACACTGGCAATCTTTCTTCCTTGCCATTCTTGTTTGTGAGCGTATGCATCTGCTTGCCATCCCAGTGAAGTGTTGCAGCTGTTGGGGCGATCCAATTTTCTCGAATATCTTTGGCGATAGCACTGTTATTGATCGTCAAGCCTTATCAGCAGTTGAATACGACTTGGCCACACGACGTGGATCACTCCTGCCTCTTGAATTACAGCTTCGGTGAGCACAGCCTGTTGAACAGGAGTTATGTTTAGTCGAGTAGCAACAGACACGACTGAAGGCCTTTTCAGAATATCATGAGGAATAAAGGCAGACGTACCTGCATATGTTGATCTGTGGTGACTACGCTTCCTTTGAAGCTCTGGAATCGCCTCTTCTTCAGTTCTTCCAAGCTATCTGCAGAGGCACTATCATCAGAGCATACAGAACTTTTCATCTCTTGTACACTGGATGATTCATGACGTTCTCGTCTTGAAGCTTCCGCTAAGATGCGTTTTTCTTTTCTTCGATCTTTATCAGCTTTCTTCTTGTCAACACTACCAAATGAGGCTACTCTGTCAGATTTCATTGACTCTAAAAATGCTCTATCTTCCTCATTCTTAATGTTTGTCATTGCATCTTTTGTCCATACATCAAAGGTCTTATCAAGATGTTCATTCATGGATTGCAACTTAGCCAAAGTGTTTGGAGATTCTCTGCGAGAAACAGGTATTTGACGCAATTTGTTATTGTCATTAGAGGTCAAGTATTAGTTTGCAGCATTGATGGTCTGAAAGCATAGGAATATTTGCTTTAGTGTAGAATGTTTTCAGCTGGATAAGGACTATGCTGGCAGATTTCCATTTGAGTGGCAAATTTATACTGGAGATACGCCCAGTATAAATTTGTATTATTTTTATAACTCATTTGATCTTGTGCTAAAAATCGATATGCCTCTTTGTTAATCCTCTAATCCTTAATTTTTGTTTTATTTTTACTTCTCCGTTTATTGCATATATATATATATATATATATATATATGTGTGTGTAGATATGTATGTATATATATGTGTATATATGTTTGTGTGTATGTATGTTATTTATTTATTTTTTTTTTTTTTCTGTAACCTATATATAGGCTGTAACCTTTTATGTATTTCAGTGTTCCTGAGGATGTCATTAGACGAAAGCGCTTGAGCACCGTTTTGTGTTTCCTTTCCTTCGTGGTTTTATTCATCATAAATATTTTTCACGTGTTACTTTCGTGAAATAATTTATATATATATATATATATATATATATATATATATATATATATATATATATATATATACACACACACATACACACACGATATATATCATGTGTAGCACTCTTTTATATACTTCTCTATATTCAAGCACCTATAGCTATCTAGCTCTCAGGATGTCTAGATCATGAAATGAGGCAAAATTAGATGTTTATAGTAAAAAAATAAAGGAAGTTAGTGTTACTTAAATTGTGTTTTGACATGTATAATGGCCTATACACAAACTTTTTAAAGCTGATAATGATAGATAAATGATAGGGAAACATTTTTCTCATCAATAAATTTTTCTGAAATTCAGTATCCGAGAGGTCAAATGATGACCTCAAATATTCATTTATGAGTAAAATTTTTATTTTTCATCCTACAGTGCCCGCGAAAAGTATCCGATCACTCAAGAAAATACAATATTTTCCCTTAATATTCAGAGACACGTAATTCACTTTCTATTTGTTCTAGCGACATCTGGTAACTTTGAGGTTGCTCGCTGATATGAGAGCTATCCAACGCATTCTCAAATTAGTGTTCTGGTAGCCTTCGTTGCGGGTGGCTGTGTCTCAAATTTGTCAGATTTCACTGTGTAAATTTCTTGATTTTTTTTTTTTTTTTACAGAAAGTGGTGTAAATAAAATTTATTATATAATGTGTGCTAAAAAAACAACTTAAGAGTGATTGTCGAGGTGCTATTGTTGCTTTGCATGCATGTGGGAAATCACAGAGACAGATAGCTAAGGAATTAAACATATCCCAAAGTACCATTAATTTATGGGTTTCACGGGCTAAGAACAATGGTGGCCTAACCACGCCAGTCCCTAAAAAACGATCTGGCAGACCGAGAAAAACAAATTCGCGAACAGACAAACTTATGAAACATTTAGTATTGAAAAAAACCCAACAATAACTGCGAAAGAAATAAAATTTAATATGAATAATTTGTTATCTGGTGTTTCTGAACGAACTATCCAGGAGCGGCTCCAAAAGAACTCGGATTACCATCTCGCCATGCTGCTAAGAAACCGTTCATTAATGAAAAAATGCGTAAAAAACGTGTCGCATTTTGTAAAAAATACATTCATTGGACTGTTGATGACTGGAAGAAGGTTTTATTTAGCGATGAGTCGACTTTTTTGACATTCAGAAGATGTCCAAAAAAGGTTCGCCGGCCTATTGGCTCAAATAGGATGGACCCTAAATACACCCTAAAGACAATGAAACACCCTCCAAGTGTGATGGTTTGGGGTTGTTTCAGTTACTATGGGCGTGGAAACTTATATTTTCTTCCGAAGAACACAACTATGAATGGTGCACGGTATTTAGCAATGCTACAGGATAAACTTCCAATGGCAATGGCAATCCAAAGGACAAAAACATACATGCATGATGGTGCACCATGTCACAGGGCCAAAATAGTGACAAAATGGATTACTGACAATAAATTTGATATTTTGGATTGGCCTGGTAATAGTCCAGATCTCAATCCGATAGAAAATCTGTGGCTAATAATAAAAAATAAGGTTGAATGCCACGACACTGGCTCAGTTGAAAAATTACAAGAGGCCATCAAAAAGGTATGGTGCAAGGAAATATCAGTGGAAGTTTGTCAAAACTTGATTAAATCCATGCCAAAACGTCTAGAACAAGTCATCCAAACCAAAGGACAGATGACAAAATACTAATATAAGGTTAGTATACATTTAAACATTGTTTTTTATGTAAAAAATACAAATTTCAAGGGTGATCGGATACTTTTTGCGGGCACTGTACATCAAACATGATGGCATTTTTGGAATCTACAGATCATTCTGATTCCAAATATGTATACTTTTCTAGGGATATGACCAGTGGTGGGCACCGTTAACCAAAAAGTTAACTTCGATAACGATAATCCGTTAACCCTAATTTTTAACTCCGATAACGATAATCCGATAATTTTACTACAAAGTTAACGGACGTTAACGATAATCCATTAATGATAACTATTTCTTTACTAACATTTAAAAAAATCAAGGAAAAAAGCTTTAAAACCCATAGAAAATGTTTATTTATGCAAAATCCAACAATAAATAGGTATTTAACTGTTTTTATCAAGTTTTGCAACTTTTTTGCTTAACTTTTTTTTTTATTTTTAATAAAAAATGTACTGATTACATGTTTTGAAACCCTTGTAACCACTAACCATTAACTAAATTTTAATTTACCAGAGAATTATTATGGCGGGAACTGAAAGGTAAAATTAAATTTTAGGCACATTTATTAAAGACTATGACACAATGTGCTGGTTGCCCTTCAGAAAGACCAACTTCTCAAAGTTAGGCCCAACTGCCAGTCTTGACCTCTTTGGCCTCAGGATGTCCTTGCCGAGAGAGAAGAGCCATTCCACTGCGGCAGAGGACGGAATTGGCAGACTGAAGTTATGGTGGTTTGAATTCATTCGCGGAGTGGTGATCTTCCGTGAATGACTCCTCGCAGTTAACGTGTTAATGGACTTTAACAGACTAAATATAGAGTTATCGGAAGTTAACTGGTCCAATAACGATAAATGGAAATTAACTTCCGTTAAAAAAAGTTAACTTCGTTAATTAACTGTTATCGGATTAATGCTTTAGTGCCCAACACTGGATATGACCAACAGGAGGAAAGTTATGGCAGTTTGAAAAAAATGTGAGGTCAACACTTGACCTCAAAATGATATCGCTCATAACTTTTGAACCATTGGTCAGATCAAGCTAAAAACTTGGGAATCATATTTTTTGGCCAAAATCTACCCCTGTACCAAGTTTCAGCAAAATTGAAGAGGTGGTGGTGTTTGTGTCCATTGCTTGATCTGTCCTGGAATTACCCTAGTATGGGCAGAAGAGTTTTCTCTAATCTGAATCAAATCATCTGGCATTGCCATATTAGATAACAATTAGCATAAATTAGATCCTGTAACATAAATTATATAATCTATATTATTAGCTTTATTTTTGTTTCCACACAGTTCTATTATTTTTCAGGACAAAAACTGAATAGAGTTCAAGAGGAAGAGGCTGATTGAAATAAATTCAGAATACATGGCAGGATATTATGCATTCTGCTTAAAAGACGCACTAATTTTTCCTCCTTATTTATTCAAAGATAGTATAGTGAGCTCTAAATCAGGTAGTAATTGGTGGAAAATTGTTGAAATGAAAGAAAAAAAAGAGACCTGGTTACCATTATGTTTTGCTAAATTTATGAGATCTATTCATAGTTGTCCAGCCAGTTCCGGATCATTGGAGAGATTTTTTTCAATGTTTGGCTTGGTATGGAGTAAAATGCGAAATAGGTTAGGGAAAGTAAAGGCAGAAATGTTGGTTCGAATCTACTGCCACCTAAGGTCAAAAGATGCTGAACATACTGATCAATAATCAATATTAGGTACAACTTAAATTATTTAAATTATAAAGCTGAAAAGAAACGTGATTTATTTTTAGATATAGGTAGCCAATTAGAAGATAGATAAATTAGATATGTTTCATTATGAACCTTATATCTAATACTGTATGTCAAATAAATAGTTTCTGGAAATGTTAGTGTATATTGGCCTTATCACATTAATTATAGTTTATAGTTGTTAATATATAAGACTGCATAACCATATTATAAAAAATGCCAAGTTAAAAATAAGTTTGAGAAGTAAATTGATGTAGGTTTTTAGGTTGGGGTTTGGGTACCAACTTTGTAAACTAACCCTAAAATATAAATTTTAATTACAAATATTGCTGGATTTGACAGCATAAATAAATAGCCTATGCAACTTATTAATGAGTTGTGAATTAGGATTCACACTGGTGACAGTGCTAATGCATAGAAGTAAAGCTAACAGTAGCTAATTTATTGGATTTGTTTTTAGCTTACATGAGGTTGCTGATGGTTTCGGAAATATTTGTTAATTTCTACAACATGCTTGAGAATTGATTTTGGGAAGACATCTTTTTCTACCAAGTTTAGATGGTGTGCTGAACAGCCATAAGTAATAAGACTGTAGTTCTCCTCCTTAAGAATTTCTCTCATTCTTATAATTTTGTTTTCGTTATCAGTGCATATAGCAAATACCTGAAAGTAAAATGTCATAATTCATAAGGAACTGAGCATTTGAGTATACCAAGGTGGAGAATTACATTCCAGTGGTGTACTAAGGGGGGTGCAAGGGGGGTGGTCCACCCCGGGTGACAGCCAGGAGGGGAGTATCATCAGGAAAGTTGAAATACCAGTACAAGTTTTCAAACCAAATGAAAAATTTGCCAAAGTAAGAAAAAAATTTTTAAAATGTTCAAACTATTACAACAGCTTAATGTTAATTTCCACTATAAAGTAAATTTTTATTTTTATTGGCAATACAAAATTTAAAGAAAAATTATATATTTGATCAAAATTACATCGAAAGGCGAATGTTTATTGACGTTTTAGTCATCAGTTTGTTGAGCATAGCCAGCTGGCTGCAACTGACATTCCAAGTCTTGTTCACTTGACACTGTGACTCCACATACATGAGGTATGTTTCATTAAATAATTATGATAAAGCATAAAGTGCTGGTGTTTATAACAATATCATGTTACTTATACCAGTGTCCAGTAATTTTTGACAATGTGGTATCAGTGATGTTTAAGTGTTTATAAATGCATCGTCGTAATGTTATAATATCCGGTAAATGCATTGTGGAGAGGGCCATTCATTATGCAACTCCAAAGTGAGGAAATGGACATTTCTATGGAGAGAAGAGGGAAAGTAAAGCTCCGAAAAAGGATACCAGGAGAGATGGCAAAGGATGCTGGTTTCACATTGCCAGAGGAAGTAAAAAAGGCTATGTTTGAATGTCTTGATTGCTTTCATCAAGAATTGGAGATTCATTCTAAGGCAATGGATCAAATTCTGTCAATCTTCGCTGTTATTCAGCAAAACACTTTGGTTGTTGCAACAGAAGAAGAACTTCGGAAATATATTCCAAATTTGACTCAGATTTTCGATGAATTCTCTGATGAAGATATCAGTGTGGAAATTGGATGTCTTCAGAGGCATTTGGAAGCTGCCAGAATCAGCATTGAAGAGGCAAAGAAATGGACAGCATTGCAGTTTCTGAAGTTTATTGTGAAATGGGATTTTTGTGAATCTTTGCCAAGCTTGTCACTGTTTGAGATTCTTTTTGACTGTGTGTGTGTGTGTATTGTTTCATGTGAAAGAAGTTTTTCCAAATTGAAATTGATAAAAAATTTCTTTCGCTCGACCATGAGTCAGACAAGATTGACAAATCTGGCTTTACTTTCAATTGAACATGAATATGCAAAGAAGGTGAATTTTGATGGTCATTGATCAATTTGCAGAAATTAAGGCTCAAAAGCAGAGACTGTGAATCCTCTCTATTTACCTTTGAAGAATAGGCTGACTGTTGAGACTGGATTTCCTGTGTTTTTTGTATAAAATAAAATGCAGTATTACATGTTCACTGAATTTTTAATGTCCTACATTTTTCTTATTTCCAATTTGCTTATGACAGTACTGTACTGTTTAAAAATCTACTTGCAAACATATATTTTTCTGTGTGTTTAAATTTTAAAATTATTTATGGGGGGTGCCAAAGGAAGGATCTGCCCCAGGTGCCAAATACTTTAGGTATGCCCCTGTTACATTCAGTTTATAATTAAACTAAAATGTACCTACAAAATAGTTATACTTGCATCAATGCCATATATTTCTTTAGTTTTTGTTATTGCTTCTCTTTTTTGTACTTCAGCATCTACTGCTGAAATCAGATATGGCTTTTTTCCATTGTGAATACTGTGCGCAATAATAGGATCATTACCTACTGAACTCCAGCCATCTTGTATAAGGGTAATGGTACAATCATCAAGATTAAGGTCATTCTTCATTTCATGGATTACTTCATCATTAACTTTTATTAACAGATCAGATGCCAACCTTTTCATGTTTGGTGGTTTATATCCTGATCTTAGACCTTTGATTAATTTTATAAATTCTTTATTTTCTAAAACGTTGAACGGTATGTTAGCTGAAAAAAAGAACCTTGCAACTTGTAAGTAGGGGTGTGCCGGATAGTATTTTTTACTATCCGGCCGGATACCGGATAGCCGGATAATAAAAAAAAATATCCGGCCGGATACCGGATAATATCATTCAAATAATTCAGAATTTTTTATATATTATTATTTAGCTATTACTTGACTAATTGACTATACTATCAAATTTTAATCACTATTTGATGTAAATTATAGCTATCTTTCAATAACTTTACTAATTACCTATATTTTATCCTTTTCAGGATTGTTTCATTGCCTAAATCATATAGCTATAGCTAGTTAGTATTAGTTATAGGCTTACAGCAATATTTTAACATTATTTACCCCCTAAAATGGCTAGTTTTATTTGGAAAATATTTACAATACATGAGACTAATCCAACGATAGCTATTTGCTCCCTATGTTCCAAACAGATTAAAAGGGATCAGAAATTGGGTGCTAGGTGCTATAGCACAAAACCTTTGCACAATCATGCAAAGATGCTGCATTCAAAAGAATATAAAGAAGTGTCTCAACTTAACAAATCATCTGAAAATCAAAATCAACCTATAGCGACCACCTCAATGGCTCCGAAGGAGAAAAAATTAGTTGCCATGGAAAAGCAACTCACGTTAGAAGAAAGTTTTTCCTTTAAGAAATTATGGGATATAAATGACTCAAAAGCTCAAGCTTTACATAAAAAGATAGGATTAATGATGGCACTGGACAACCATCCTTTTAGTTTAGTTGAACAAGATGGCTTTATAGGACTGATGGCTCACGTACAGCCAAGGTATTTGCTACCAAATCGAACATATTTTTCAGAAAAAGTCTCACCCAAAATCTATGAAGAACTCAAAGAAATTGTTATGAATAAATTGAAAGAAGGGAAATACATTAGCTTCACTTCCGATATTTGGACCTGCTCTTCTTCAAATGAATCATTCATTTCCTTGTCAGGTCATTGGATCATGAATGACTACACTCATTGTAATGCAGTATTGCATTCAGCTCATTTTTCAGGATCGCATACAGGAATTAATATAGCGGACAAATTGCAATCTATGTGGCAATCATGGAATATTGACAGATCAAGGCGTAATATATTGGTCAGAGATGGAGCTTCTAACATAGCTTTGGGATGTGACCTTGCGGAAATACCTTCTGTTCACTGTTCAATTCATTTGCTACAGCTAGTGGTGAATGATGCATTAATGGCTCAATGATCTATAAAAGATCTTTTGGCAAAGTGTCGACGTTTAGTGACACATTTTAACCACTCCCCACTGGCTACTTCTGAATTTAAAGCTCTCCAAACACAACAGGGTCATGTTCCTCTTCTATTGGTACAAGATGTTTTAACGTGCTGGAACTCTTATTTGATGCTAGAACGTATGGTTAAGTTGAAAAAATCAGTTCAAATATACCTTGCTGATCATAGTGAATTACTTGTTATTTCATCTAATGAGTGGTACTTGATTGAAAATCTTTTAAAGCTTTTACAGCCATTTTTTAAACTCACCCAAGAAATGAGTACAGAATATAGTTTACTCTCTACTGTTATCCCAAACATGTGCGCGCTTGAAAGGTTTCTTTCAAAAATTGGCCAGGATGATCAAGGAGTCCAAACTACAAAAGATGAACTGTTGAAGTCATTGCGGTCACGATTTTTTGCCAATGAAAGCAATGAAAAAAGAAAGTGTCTAAATGTCTTAACAAATCGGAAGTATGCTCTAGCAACTGTCATTGATCCACGACTTAAATTTTTGCTTTTCAAAGATCAACAAAAGGAAAATATTAAGACATGGTTAATTGAAGAAATAAATGAAATAAACAACCTAGAGAAAATTAGAGATAAATATTTTGAAGAACAGGCTCACAGCAGTGACGATTCTAATTCTTCTTCCTCCTCAACA
Organism: Bathynomus jamesi; assembly: GCA_023014485.1. NCBI lineage: Eukaryota > Metazoa > Arthropoda > Malacostraca > Isopoda > Cirolanidae > Bathynomus > Bathynomus jamesi. The sequence continues at coordinate 9,660 of JAJOZX010000788.1, forward strand.
GGAAGAAAAAAGGCAAAGTTTGATGATGATCCACTCTCTGCTTGTTTCAGGGAACTAACACAAGAAAATTCAGAAAAGATACCTGGTGAGAAAAAGTTTAAAAAAAGCCGTAAGATGGCTTCATTCGCAGAAATAGCAGAGGAAATTGAGCAATATGCAAAAAAAACCATATCAGACAGACGACTATCTCCACTTAAAATTTGGAAAAATGAAGAATCCTTTCCATCTCTCAAGAAAATTGCTCTAAAATGGCTAGTGACACAAGCATCTTCAGTTTTCTCAGAAAGAATGTTTTCCGAATACGGAAATATTTTTGAAGAAAAAAGAAGTACTTTGCTACCAAAGCGAGGGGAGATGCTTCTTTTTATCCATCACAATGGACGAAAATTTGATTTAAACTTGTGAATCTAGTGTCTTGAACATAGTATTAATTTTTATTGTTTAATGTGAGTTTTTACTTTTAAGGTTTTGCTATTTTAATAATTTCACTTACCTTACTGGTATATTTGATTAGGCTATATGTTTTATTTTTATATCTCAAATCTTAATAAAAGGTTTCGCTAATTCATATTTTTTCATATTGTAATTTGCAATATATATAAAAATAAAAAATAAAAATAAAAATTAAAAAGTAAGGGAAGCTGGGATCTTAGCTATGCGTCACACTTTTAGCTGGACCAAACATTTTGCCTTTTTAGCAGTGTTAATATAGTTACATACTAGTAGTGGTACATGCTTATTTATCAATTATTTTAATTTTAGATTTTTGTACAACTATATTCAACTTTTGCTAGCTAAAGGCTATGCAAGCTAAGATTGGAAAGGGGCGGGCCCAGATGGTATTCCCATTACAAAAAAGACTATCATAAATATCCGGCTATCCGGCCGGATACAGGATACCGGATAATAGCTGTTATCCGGCCGGATAGTGGTATCCGGCACAGCCCTACTTGTAAGTCTAATTCTTCCTTTTGGTCCACAGTCGTTCTTACCACAAATGGTGTAATTGATCTTTGCCTTTTATGCTTTATTTGTGTTGAATGACAGAATGTGGATGATGAAGAACCTGCACTGGTGTCACTCATTTCAGGCACATTTTCACTTATAATCTTTGGATCATCTTTGCCAGAAGCCAAAGTTGGAGGAAGTAAATCAGTTTCAACTGATACTCCAAATTCGAGTCTCGACATACCTTTTGCCTCATTTTCAAAACATTCCACTATTCTTTTACTGCATTTCTCTAGATGATGTTTCACTCTCTCAATTTTTTGAGTGATACTTTCTTTGCAATAATTGCATAGTACTCTAATAGGCTGATCACTTAATAAAGTCACCTCGTCCCATTTGCTAGCTCTAGATCTTCCACCTAGAGCTATAACTCTTTGGCATCTTAAAAATTTAAATTTGAGTTAGGTCTAAATAGAGCTGAAATCTGCTGTTAAGAAATAAAGGAAAGATCTAAAATTAAAATGGAGAAAATTCTAGTCATTATTATATCTCATATCTGAACTTTCTGTGAAATAAAGATGTCTTTTTAATATTATTGTAGATTAAATAAATAAATTAACAAAATAATAGATATTAGGCACTACATAATTATCGAACCTTTCTAAAAAAAAAATTTCAACCCATCAAAAAACCAAAAACCCAGTTGGGTTTTTGCCAACCCTGTCTGTTACAGTAAGAAAAATGCGGAAACAATTAGAGTAAGTATGGTGGCAAGTGCTCCAATGCCCACCAAGGTAACTTCCCATGTGCATGATACAACTTGAGAGAAAACATTTGGAGAAAGCCTTGAGTCTGTGGATTGAACATCAAAGCAAAAGAAAATTACCTTAAGTGGCCAGATAATTTGGGAGAAGGCAAAGCATCTGTATGATCATCTGGTGCACAGTGCGAGTGATGGTGCAGGCCAGATAATTTGGGAGAAGGCAAAGCATCTGTATGATCATCTGGTGCACAGTGGAAAAATATTTTATATTGCTCCCAAGTTTTTAATGGCTTACACTGGATGACAAAAAAGAATTTTTTTTTTTGTTACATGAACAAAAATGGGTGGATCTTAGGTTTTTTACTGCCAAGTTCAAAAATGACGTCAAAATTTGTCTATCACCCACTAATGTTGAGTGAATCAAAATTAAAATTTGGACTAATTTATAGATGTAATAACAATATCAAAGTAGAAAATGCATGTTGAACTTGCCTAAAATGTAGCTACTGATGAGTTACACTTGTATTTTGCCTCTGGGCCGTCTTTTCACAATGTCCAGCAATAGTCAGCCAATATGCTGGGGCTCCACTTGCCCTGGTATTGCTTCTCTATTGTGGATATTTGTTGATGAAAGTGTTCCCCATGCTCATTACTAACATCACCTAAGTTTGTTGGGAAGAAGTCAAGATGTGAGTCAAGAAAATGAATTTTCAGTGGTGTGTTGCACCCCATGACTTTGTAGGTCTTGAAGTTCTTCAACAAGTAACTTGTAATTTTCAGCCTTGAAGTTTCCAAGGAAATTTGTGGTCACTGCTTTAAATGCTCTCGAAGCTGCTCCTTCAACTTCACTTAAAGTTTCATCAAATGCACTCTCTCATAATTTCTCTGATTTGCGGGCCCACAAATATCCCTTCTTTGATTTTGACCTCACTGATCCTTGGAAATTTATGTTTCAAGTAGAGAAACCTACTGCCATTTTGATCTATAGCCTTAACAAAATTTTTCATTAAATCAAGTTTAATATGTAGTGGTGATAAAAAACTTTTTTGGATTAACCTGAGGTGGACTGGTGACATTCTATTCTTCTCCCCTGGAATCAATGCTTGTCAAGGTGGCCATTGTTTCTTTGAGTAATGGCTTTTCTGTGCTCAGCTTTCCCATTCACAGAAGAAAAAATAGAATTTTATATTACCCAGTTGTGAACAAGAAGTGCAATCACTTTCAAGTCTCCGCACATACGCCAAGAGTATTTATCATATTAGATATGTTTCACAAGCAGGTGCATATTGTTGTATGATTCCTTCATATGAACAGCATGTGCTATTGGAACTGAGGGGTATTTATTTCCATTATGGAGTAACACAACTTTCAAACTCAACTTGAAAGAATCAATAAATAGGCGCCATTTGTTTGGATCATGTTGGCCAAGGGTTTCCAGGAGAGAGAGTCCACATTATTACAGTACAGGGGGTCCTCATTATCTGAGGAGAATGGGGACCAAGAAATCATGACTTTAAGTGAATCCACTTAAAGTAGGGACCTAAAACCCATAAGAAATAATGAGAATAAGGTTTAATTGGGACCTTAGCACAATAAATGACACTCAAAATTATGGTAAAACATTTGTAAAATACACTTTTTAAATGCTTTCTTTTCTGGCCAGTAGCTGCTTTACCACTAGCAGTACACTTTGAAGTTATGGCTGCAACAATAGCGCAAAAAATTGACAAACTCAATGAAAACACCAGAAAACTGCAGGTGGGTTCAGCACTGGCAATGGTTAATGAGAGACTGAGAGTGCGTGGCATTGGGGTTGGGGGTGGAGTGTGGTGGTGGAGGAGTGTTGGAGGTAGGGGAAAGCAAGCAAGACAGTGAGTCTGAGAGAAATTTAAATGGTTTTCCCTTGTGCTTCCATGTTCCATGTACATTATCCACAGAAACCTCTTAAGTGCGAGGAATTTATCCATATGGTTCTACAATTATTTGGCCTCGTAAATGCGGGGACTCGGATAATGAATACTCAAATAATGAGGACCCCCTGTATACTAAATTGCCTTCCTGAGAAAAAAAAGGGTAGAAAGTCTCTGATGTTTGCAGTAAAAAGATATCTTCGTGCCTTTTTCTAGAAGATTCCAACCTTTCAATCTGGAAGCCAAAAGTTCAGATTGATCTTTTGACAATTTCTGATCATGGACAAGATTGTTCAGGTCTGCTTGAGATATTAGGTGAGGCTCTGTTGATGAACAACATGGTTCAAACATTGGATCAACATTGTCCGTCAGTAAACCATGTTGAGCTTCATCATTACATTGTACATAAATTTCATTTTCATTTTCATTTAAACTAGTATATTTGTTAAGCAGAAATAACAATCTGTTAAATGACCTTTTGGCTCTCTCCATATCATTGAAACAGCAAATGGCATTTGATGAGACCCATTTAGCCAGCCTATCCGAAATCTTAAACACACAATACAGCATATATGAGGTGCCCATGTCTTGTCCTGATCCCCTACCTTGCAACCAAAATAAAGTTTGTATGCTTTTTTGATAAGAGGGGTGAAATTTTGCCTTTGAGATTTAAAAGTTAATACTCCACACACAACAGAAACAGTTTGGATGGTTGACACACTTGTATGGCATTCTGGTCATGAAACAATACAAACACACTGACACAAAAAATGATTAAGGAAAACCATAAATAAAATGTGTGATGTTCACTGAGTGAAATAAAGTTAGTAAAGTTCTGACAAATGAAAGTCAACAGTGACATGCAGCAACTTATAAGCAGAGGAGGAGCAAGGGGCAGATCCCATCCCCTTCCTATTCTGACTCAAATCCTAACTAATGTAAATTCGTTTGTTACTCTAAAACTGTGGGTGATAGGAAAATTCTGTTTTTATTTCCATAATCAACGTAAAAAATTACATATAGTTCAAGTAAAAATATCTGTGACAAAAACTTTGTTGACCAGTGTTATTAAAGGATTATAGTATTAATTCTATAGATTTTACTTTATTGTGATTATTATAGTATAAGTAACCCCTTTCCTCGGCTTTAAGCTCAATTTATCTCAGTATTTTAGTAGTGGTGTACCAATTAATCGGTATTGGCATCAGCCAAATTTAGCAAATGCTCTTGCTTATTTTTTGAAATTTTTAAATTTTCATTGCAAAACAAAATTGGTATTTATAGAAAATTGAACATGCAAAAAATACAATCCAGGATCATTTATACTCATTTCAAAGTGAATTTGTATAAAATATATTTTATGTTCATGAAAAAGGCAAAACTTAATAAGTTATCCATAAATTTACATTTTTGATAAATTGCTAATCTTTAAATCTCCTATTCTATATTAATACTTTTATACTAAGCTGTACTTCATAATTTTTATATTAAACCATATTATGATGATGTTTTTATTTCAAGTATTTTAATAATTTTATAAACCCAGGTTGTATGTCCATTTTTTATTCAAATAGGCCACCAGGGTCTTGAAATTGTAATGGAAAAATTATTATTGTTGTTTATATTGTTGAAAAAAATACCTTCAACATGAGAAAAACCAATTACTTTAAATATGGGTATTCAATTTATGAAACTAAAATAAAATTATTTTAGCATTTTACCAAGTAAAAAACTATTTAACATCACTTTAGCTACAGTATACGAGCAGTGTTGGGCATGCTACCACTTTAGAATAGTGGTGCTAACGCTATTGCTACTGATTGATATATGTAGCATTGCTATCACTGCCACTACTTTTAATTCCACAGCTTTTGCTGAGATCTACCCATCTATGTAGTTATTCTTTTTAAATTCATTATTGAATGGTACGAAGCCATAATAGTAATATCCTGAAATTTGAAAAATTGTCATATATTCATAATTCTATATTATATTGATAGATTAACTATCATCCACAGATGTTGAAAAACTAACATCCAGTCCACCACTAATATATATATATATATTATATATATATATATACATACATTCAACTGCAAAAAACACGCAGTATAAATAATGTAAAGAACGACGCTTGTATAGGAGATATTCCGCGCAAGACGTTCTCTCTCTCTCGTCTTGCGCGGAATATCTCCTATACAAGCGTCGTTCTTTACGATATATATATATATATATATATATATATATATATATTTCTAAATTTTATAATAGTTGTTCCTAAGGCCTATGGAATGATGATGCACAAATGTATGCTTAATGATATTTATCATTTTTATTTATTTTCTAAATGAGGTGGGGCTTTGTTCACTTACTCTAGGTCAGTGGTTGGCAACCTCTGACCCACGGGTCAATTGTAGTACATAGTATATATAAAATAAATACTATTACATGAAGTGTGTTTTTAATTTTAAAATGTCCTGAAAATAGTGCATTTTGATTTAAATTTTGAACACTGACCCATTATCAAATTACAATAAATCAAATTGACCCAGTTTCAAAAAAAAGGTTTCCTACCACTACTGTAGGTTAGGGTAGATTAGATTAGCATAGCATAGCATATTTTTGTTTTGTTAATTTTGAAAAATGTTTACCTTTATTATGGTTGCTGCTGAAGTCCATATTATATGATGGTATACATTCTACAGATGAGGTGGGGATGCTGTAGTTGAATATGGGTTGAAAATGAGGGTTCAATAGGTTAGTTTCAGAAACTATTTTAATTATTTTCCAGATTAGGTGGGGTGCTGTAGTCTATAGCTCCTCTTATTGGTGTGTATTGGTTTTTAATAAGAAATTTAATAAAAGTGATTGAATTGTATGAGATAAAGATATGTAAAATGAAATTGTTTGAAATATAAAATACTAATTGGCAATAATATGAAAAGAAATTTAAAATATGCTGAGGGCCAGAGGCGTATAGTATTCAAAACCCAGTCTTGGGCTGGCAAGATACAAGAGAGAGAGTTTTGTTTGGTTAACATGTAATTGTGATTTAAAGTTAACTGGAAACTCTCTCCATGATCAAAATGTTAAATTATAAATTCATGCTTGGTGTTTCCCCTGTTATGTTCATTGTCTTAATTAAAAATGAACCAGTGAATAGTGAAAATTATAGTAATTTCAAATTATCCTTGCTAAAAATTACTCACCCACAGCCTGCATTGACTCCAAATGGTGGCCTCGCTACTTGTCTACCATTTTATAGAATAGGTACAAAAATCAATGTAAAATAAGTATTAAGAATGAGAATAATGCAGAGAAAGAAAATAAAATTAAAATACATTTCCATAACTTAATGTTTGAGTGGGTTAGGTCTTGGTCTAAGCCTGTTTCTCCTCACACTCCTTAGTATAGCTGCAGTGTGCTTGAAAACATGCTATGCCTGAATGAGCTGAATAGCCACATTTCCTTTTTAGCAAAATTATGATTTCATTCAAGTATGTTGCACTTATTTTTTTATTTGCTTTTGTGAGCAATTTGAAATGACTCCACAAGCATCTGTTGCTCATGAGCCATGGATTGGGGACTCCTGATCTAAAAGGATGCTTCCTGTTTTCAAGTAGAGAGTGAACATTCCATGAAGGGACCGACTCTTGACAGTGCATTGTCATGAAAAATTTGCATAGAATTAAGTAAACGAATATTTGCAGTCTGTTGAAGTAGAATGATGACTTCTTTTTTTTAATATATATTTTTTTTTATATAATGTGACACAAGATTAAGTTAAGTGGGTCGTATTTAGAATGGCGCATGTGATGTCTCAGTGGTACTGGTCCAAGTTTGGATAACCAGGTTGGGAGAGCAGTTCCTGTAGACGTGTTTTTCTGGAAGGAGAACAATCGTTCATGTGGTGTTTCATTCGTGGCTGTACATAACAAAGATCAGATTGAGTGTAGAACATCGGGTGAGATGGACTCCCAGTTCCAAATGTTGAGTTTGCAACTCTCCAAAGCACATGTTATGCCATTCCATATGATGCCATTGTATCTCTTGCACTGTGCGTGCCCTTCTGGATGATACAGGGTAGTGCAGCTTGAACAAATACCATGTGTTGTTAGAAATCTTTTCACTTCCACAGACATGAAGGAAGCTCCTCAGTTAGAGTGGATGTATGAAGGCATTCCGAATATGGTGAACAAGTTTGTCAGACAGTTTATGACGACAGTAGAGCCTACATCTTTACAGGCATAAGCGAATAGAAAGCGTGAGAATTCATCAATGATGACTAGAAGATACAAATTATGTGTCAGGCCTGGAATAGGTCCTTTTAAGTCTGTTTAACCGTTTGAAAGGCACTGTGGCTTTAATCAGGTTTATGCTCTCTGGTCTGTAAAATTGAGGTTTGCATTTTGCACAGACAGTGCAGTCTCTAATTACTCTCTGAATCTCTTCAACGGAATACAGTAGGTTGTGACAGCGGGTGAAGTGAAGCATTCGTTTAACTCCTGGATGGACTAATGAATCATGTAACCATTCAAGGGAAGTTGTCGATAAATTGTTGCAGTATGCTCAAGATAATGTGTCAGCAGGAACGTTTTTGTTGCCTGGTCAAAATTGGATGGAGAATGAAAAGGACACCAGTTCGATTCTCCAGCACAGAATTTTATAATTTTTGATGCAGTAGGCTGTCTTCTGATCGAACATAAATGATGTGTATGCTGTGTTGGTCGATAAGGAGATAGAAATGTTTTGTAAGGAAATGCTTCCACTTACATATTGACTCTACGATGGCGTAAGCCTCCTTCTCCACTATGTGCATATGTTTTTCAGAAGTATTAAGTGATTGTGAAAAGAATGTGATGGGTTGGTCATTTTGTGTCAAAGTAGCAGCGATGGCATGGTCCAAGGCATCGGTTTCAATAATGAAAGGTGTATCATTACTTATAGCTCTGATGATGGCGTTTGTGATGGTCTGTTTCAGCGATAGTTTTTCCATTTTTGAGTTTAATAAGTTCTTGAACCAAAAGAATGCAATCAAATTAACAAGGCTTTATTAACCCATTAGTGCCTGGTGTCCGTTTAAATGGATGCTGAAAAATGTGCATTACTTTCTGTGTGCATTTATTTTTTAGAATATTTCATTATAATAACACAATAATTATTGTTTTGTGATTACATTTAAAAAAAAAAAAAAACCATCATCTGGCAACATTTCTTTCACTAGCATAATAACATAAAGATGGCTGCTGCGAATTGGAGTATTTTCATGAAGTTTGTAAAAAGTTAATATTTTGTTAGTTCTATAATGTAGTTTCAGTAGATAGTTATATACTAACACTAAGTTCATAAGTTGCTCTAGATGATATAACCACATAATATCAAATATGTCTCTTATATTTTCTAAATAGCTTGTTCAAAAATCAGTGTCAGTTATAAGTTATAATGGACACTCAGCAGTAGAGTGCTGTTATGTTTCACCTTCAAGTGTCCATTTTCAATCAACTCTGCGAGAAACGTTTTGTGTGTTAAATTTGGGGAAACTAAATTGATATTTTGTTTATTAGTTAATTACTATTTTGTTTATTATTTATTTATTAGTTATTTGTTAATTTTTTACTTTTTGTGACATTTGCATTTTTTTCTTTCAGACTGACAACTGCTGAAGCTTTGGCTATTCTAGAGGACCTGGATATAGGTGGTAATGTTTACGTGGGACTTCCCAATACTGATGAATTGTCAGATGGTGACAGTGACCATTCAGATGATGAAACCGCTGGCAGTTCAATCCATTTGAAGAAAGGAGTCTTAAAAGCCAATGCAGAAATTTTTCATACTCTCTATTCAAATGATCAAAATGTATTAGATACATACGATGAAAGCACATCTGATTTAGTAAAAGAGAACCCTCAGAAAAAGATAATGATTAGAAAATGGAGGAAAATTAAACCTGCAATATCTCTCACAACTGATTGTCAACCAAAAGAAATATCTGACCAATCAAAAACTTGTTCTTCGCCCGTTGAATTTTTTCAGCTTTTTTTGACAAAGATTTGATCAAATTACTAATTGAACAAAGCAATAGTTACGCTGCTCAAAATAATCGTAATCTAAATTTATCAGAGTCTGAATTATTTGTATTTATTGTAGGTTTATTGCTCTCTGCGGACTGCCTTCTCCCAAATAAAAGAAAATATTGGTCATCTGAGGACAATGTACCAGAAGTACTGTCCAAACATATGAGGAGGGATAGATTCAAGCAATGCTAAGGAACATTCATTTGACTGACAATACAAACCAAACTGATGATCAAGCCTATAAGCTCAGGCCATTGTTTGATCATTTGCAAGAAAAGTTTCTTCAGCATGGTGGTTTAGAAGAACATCTATCTGTAGACGAGAGCATGATACCATATTACAGTAAACACTATGCAAAATAATTTATCAGATGTAAGCCCATCAGATTTGGCTTCAAAATGTGGGGGGGTGGGAGGGCATTCCAGGAGAGATCACCAATGCATGTCACCACTCCAACTCGGATTTTGATGAAAATTGACATATGGGCTTCTTCTGGGTGCTGATTTCACTGGTCAAAACAAAAAAGTTCTATGACCCATAGTTTTTGAGATATGGGCCCCCACTTTACCACCTAACTTTAATGGGCAATAACTCCCAAACATCTTACCGTAGACCTATAAAACTATACATTTCTAGAATCAGCATGAAGAGATCTATTAAATGATACCACATTCAAATGTGTAGAATAATAGTGACACCCCCCCCCCAGGCAGTGAAATCCCAAAAAATATTTTCATTTATTAAACTTCCAGTAATTGTTAAAAGATACAAACAATAAAAAATGTGGTTATCAAGTTGCAAGATATTTTAAAAATTATTGAAAAATATGTACATTGTGAAATTTCGACATTTTTACACCTGCAGACTAAAATAGAGAAATACAAATAATATATTCACATGGATGAAAATAAACAGCAAAAATACAAATTGAACACATATATTACATCAAGTTGATTCATAATTACAGGAGTTTTTTAACTCATTTTCTGGGAAAACATATTGAATACGCATTGTTCCTGGCTTTAAAGTTGGTGTGCTTAATAAACCTAAAATTTTATCTCTTGATATGTGGCATGTACCGTATCTCTAATTTGTGGAAAGTAATAGTAAACACTATATCCTGATGGGTGCAAAAAGCTAATCTCAAAGTCATCAAATTCCTCATTATAGGAATGTACAAATCCCAACCATTTCTGATCATTGTAAGTACAAACTACATACTCTCCTATTTTTGGATTAACTTCGACATTATCTTCACCCAGAAAAGCTTTGCTTATAATCCTCACCTCACCAACTTCATCAGAAGATAATTCAAATGTTTTTGTTATTTGCATTAATAGGTACAAATCTGTGGAATTTTTGTGTTCCTGTTAGCCACATACTTTTTTCATGTCTGTCACTTAAAATTTTTTCTATAGCTTCAATTTCTTAAGAATTTATTAAAAAAAAAAAAATTTATGCTGTCACTTATATTGTTTGAACAGAATTCAAACATGTCTTCTGGTGTTGATATTTGATTTGCGAATGTTCTCTGCATACTCGCTCTGGCTACAGATCTTTTCACTGTACCCCCAATCCCATCACAAGTGCTTTTACCATGGCTTGTGGCAAAGAAATGCCACTCACATTCCAGCCCAAAATCTTCATGTTTACAAATGTTAACAAAGTTGAAATGATTTTTATATTGTCCTGCACATCCGTCAGTAAAATAATATATTTAAAAAAGTGTAAACCATTGTAGTGTTATGTTTTGTATTGTAGTGTTATGTTTTGTATTTGGAGATAAAAAATAACTTGAATGTTTTGTTTCATTACTTTCTGGCTCCTTATAATATAACACAAAGGGATGCACTGTGCATTGGGTATTTTCCCAATGAAAACCTTGGGCTGCATCCTGTACTACAAATGAGTAGTTTTCTGAAAAGTCACCAAGAACTACAGCTGCATGGCTATTTAAATTATTCTTCAAGTTTTTTAGAAATGCACTCTGATTCTTTGCTATAAAGTGATGACGTGTCAATTTGACACTTTTTGTGCTTAATGAATTTATAAAATCATCTACAGATTCTGTTTTTTCAACCATATTGCATCGATCTGCAGTAACCCATTGTTTATATTTTATTTCCTCACATTCAGGATTGTTAACACTGAAAAGTAAGCAAAAAATTCTTAATACCTTGTTCTTTTGAACAGAGATTACATATTTGCATCATGCAATTCCTGTTGTTGACATCACACACTGCTTTCTCCATAAGAGTTGTGTATTCCAACCCTTTGACACCCAAAGCTGAGAATTGTATTTTGGCATTCTGGTGGTATGTACATACACACACAGAATAAGTACCAGCAGCTCCAGCTAAAAAACAGTGTCTGGGGCAAAGGCTGGCAAAACTAGAGAAGCCAATTTGGGGACTATCTGGATTATTTTTATAGAGACTAAAAGCTTCTTTCAGATTCATTAACACCAGTCTTTTCTGCACAGATTCTTTATACCCACTTTCATTTCTGATACTCAGGCAGTCATTTGTACCTGGGCACAAACGGCTAATTTCATCTGACTCAAGAAATTTCTGAACAGAATCTTTAGTAGGCTTACCTTTAGTTATTACTAGGGCGGTCAAAAGTCAATAAAGTCAAATTGTTTCCTATGGGGCACTTTTTGCTGAAATGACTGAAAATGCAATAAAAACACCTGTAGGGGGTATATTACCAAAGTTAATAGGTCAACCAAAAGTCAACTTTTACCTGTTAGGTCAAAAAATAGCAATGAGGTAAATAAAGTCAATTTTTTGGAATAAATAATTAAAATAACTAAAAATTGGCATCGTTTTGGTTAACTGGCAACTTCGCTGCTCGTATTTGTCTTATTCAGTTATGTCCGTTCTGGTTTTGGATGTGGTTGTGTTGTATGTATTGTGGTTACTGGTTACCATTTTTGATTTGTGATTTTTTCTGATTTTTTCTGATTTGTGATTTCACTGATTTCGATTTCTTTTGATTTCAGATATTTAAAATGCCAAAAGTTGCAGTTAGTTCTATTGCTAAAGTGCGCGCTATAATTGCAAAATATCCTAATGAATTCATTTGTTCAGGAAAAAATGAGCTATACTATCAGATTTGTTGTGTTGTGGTCAAGCATGACAAATCCTTTTTTGTGGATAAACATCGCTCTACCCAAAAGCACCAGCGTGGTATATACCAAAATGTGGGAAATGAAAAGACGCAAACCCTTTTAAAGTGCAAGTCTTCAGATTTTTCGGAAAAACTTGTGACTACATTTCTGTCAGCCAACATACCTCTTCATAAGTTGAGCAACCCTCATGTGAAACAATTATTCTCTGAATTAGGTGTAGCAGTGCCTTGCGTGTCAACTTGCAGATCAATAGCAATGAAACAGGCAGAAAGCGAGTTAAGTAGAATAAAACATTTGCTAGAGGGTAAATTAGTTTTCCTAATTGTTGATGAAAGTGAAGTAAGGGGCTCAAAATATTTGAACATACTTGCTGGATCTATTGATGTTCCCAAGAAAACATATTTAATCAGGTGCGATGTTCTTCTTGAAAATGTTAATGCACGAACTGTCATACACAAGATTGACGATACTGTAAAAGAATTCGAGATACCAAGAGAAAATTTCTGTTTACTTCTGTCTGATGCAGCTCGTTACATGGTGTCAGCTGGAGCGACACTCAAGCAACTTTTTCCAAGACTTTTCCATGTAACGTGTCTTGCGCATCTGTTACATAATTGTGCGATGCAAATAAGAGCATTTTATAGTGATGTTGACACTTTAATTGCAAGGCCTCTACTCTTAAAAACAAAAGAAGGAAGGAATTGTTTGCTGAAATAGGAACTCCTCCAGAACCGATTGTAACACGTTGGGCAAGGTGGCTGAACGCTGCTTTTATTATGCAGACAATTTTCCAAATGTGAAGACAATTGTGGAAAATTTTGAAGATGAAGGAATCATTGTTCAGAAGGCTAAAGAGAGTGTTGCTAATGAAAAACTGTCAAAGCAACTAATGTCAATCAAAATTAATTATAGTTTGATTGCTAGCTTAGTGACTAGGATGGAAGCATCTGATTGCACCATTAGAGAGGCATATGAAACCATTTCTTCTATCAACCTTGGCGAAGATATGTGTTCAGTCAAACAATACAGTGAAACAAGACTCAAGACAAATGGTATTTGTGAAATAATTAACCTCAGTAGACCTGAAATCTCACCAACAGTTTATGGTCAGCTTTTGCAATGTCAACCAACAACTGCCGCTGTAGAGAGATCTTTCTCCATGCTTAATAAATTATTAAGTAAGGATCGCAATTTTTTGCCAGAAAATGTCGGCAAATACTTCATAATTTACCACAATCGGTCAACTGATGTAGAAGAGCAAGAATAAGTAATTAAAGTATCGTTTTTATTATTGAAAGTAAAGGCAACTTTATAAGTCATTTTTTTCAATTCGTAAGGTCAACTTTCTTAATTTTTTCGGTCAACTTTTGACTGCCCTAGTTATTACTTTTCCTTTTGACATGGGTTCAATTTCAGGAATAATTCCGTCTTTGTTTTATATTTCTGCTTTTGTTAACTAAATATTCAGTTGTCTGAAATAGATTTATAGTTTTTGATATGGTAAATGGAGATAATGTCAATATTTTGAGTTTCCTCTCATAACTGTCAGTAGAATGAAAAGCTTCAACCAGTTTATTCATGAGATGAATCATTGACCTGAAACAAATTCATGAATGTATAATAGCTATAAACAAAACATTACATGTGCATATTAAATTTTTTGGATTATAATAATGAATCATTTCAAGTGTAACAAAATGAGCATTCTTTGAGATAGTCAAATTAAACCAAAAATTATTTTGTGACCAAATGAATTCCAAATGATTTAATGGGCCCATTGATCTCCAATCTTTAGGGAGTTGTGCTTCTAGTTTCTACTATCAAAGGTGAATACCTACATTTTGTTTTTATACTTCAGTTTTAGTTTAGGTATATTCCTACTTAATAATAGCGATCATTTTAAAATTCATACCTTTGAGTTTCATGATCCAACTTTGTAGCTTTTGATGGGCTTGAGATCTCAATTTCTAAACTTGTTTCTAGCTTTCGTTTTAAAGAACGACGTGCTTTTTCTATTGTTTGAATAGCTTTTGCTTCTTTTCTTGAGGAACCCAAACCATCTGAAATTTTTGAATTAATAAATATTTGACTCCATTTGATATATATGGACAATAATAATTAATATGTCAACATATTAATTTCATAAGTTTAATGAGTTTAATAAATTTAATGTCAACATATTAATTTCATTAAGTTTTTCAGCAACTGCTGAAAAACTGTCTTGAAAGTAAATGCATTATAAATAAATAATATAAATAAAAAAATTATAAATATAAAAAGTATCTATCATTAAATACTTACACTTCTTCACTGGAGTCACAGCAAGACTTTCTAGAACTTGAGAAACCTCTTCTTTGGCATTACTTGATATACTTGATCATATTCATCGCATTCTGAAATAACATTCTCAGAAGACTGATTGTGATCAGACTCTTCACTTTGTGATGTTGATAGCAACTCTGGTCTCTGGGTCAATAATTTTCTACAGTTGCTACATCATACAGTATTCCTTTGTAGTTTCCATTTACATTAGTCATAAAGTGATTGGCTGATGGTTCTTATATCCTTGTGTATCTTTTTCTTATGTTTTTGTAAAGGATCATCACAGTATCTAACCATTTTTCATTACTAAAAATACACAATTATAAATCTCAAAAATAAGATATGATTTGACTCAAAATAAGCACATCTGTAATAAAAATAAGCATAATTAACAAACATTTAAGAGAGAGAGAGAGAGAGAGTGTGAATATGAGTTATACATAGGATGTAAATATATCATTTGTAGTTCTCTATTTTAGTCTGCATAAAAATGTCAAAATTTCAATGTACGTGTCAATGTACATATTTTTTCAATAATTTTTAAAATATCTTGCAACTTCATACCCACGTTTTTTATTGTTTGTATCTTTTAACAATTAATGGAAGTTTAATAGATGAAAAAAAAAATTTGGGATTTCATTGTCTAGGGGGGGTGGGGGTCAAAAATAAAATATTGGGGGAAAATTTTCAGTATTGTTCTGCACATTTGAATTTAATAGATCTCTTCATACTGATTCTAAAAATGTATAGTTTTATAGGTCTATGGTAAGATGTTTGGGAGTTATTGGCCATCAAAGTTAGGTGGTAAAGTGGGGCCTCCAAGATTTTGGGGGCCCATATCTCAAAAACTATGGGTCATAGAACTTTTTTATTTGAACCAGTGAAATCAGCACCCAGAAGAAGCCCATATGTCAGTTTTCATTAAAATCCGGGTCGGAGTGGTGACAAATTTTTTAATTTTAGGGTGATTTGTCCTGGAATGCCCCTGGGCCCTGTGTTCAAAGAACGGATACTTTCATTCTTTTGATATCAACATGGGAAAGAATTCAAATCAAACATCAACAACTGACAAAAAGATTGGCATTTGTGGCAATGTTGTTTTGCAGCTTGTGTGTCAATCTCGTGTGCCTAATGATGCTGGTTATAAAGTGTTCTTTGACAGTTACCTTACTGGTCTTAGCCTCATTGATGAGCTATCTAAACAAGGTATTTGTGCATTGGGAACTTGCAGAGAAAACAGGACAGAGAAGTGTCCATTGAAATCAAAATCTGAAATGAAGAAGGCTGTATGAGGCCTTTCTGATTACAGAGTATCAGATAACTTGATTATTATAAAGTGGAAGGATAATAATGATGTCATTCTGGTGTCGAACTTTGAAACTGAGAAAATAAGCTCAACAGAAAGATGGGATAGAATGGAGGAGAAATATGTTAAAGTGCCACAGCCTGAATCCATTCAAAATTATAATAAGTACCATACATGGGATTTGTTGATCAGATGGATGAAAATGTTGGCACATACCAAATTCGGATTAGACAGAGGAAGTGGTGGTGGCTGATATTCTCCTACATGATATCTGTTTCCATAAATAATGCATGCATTTTGATGAACAAAGCCAGACACACAATCACACACTTTCATTTTATTGAAAATGTAACCCTTTCTCTAATGAAGACATATGGTACTCCAAAGCTTCAAGGTAAAAGACTGTCCTCACATTTGGCAAATATAGGTCGCTATGATAACATTGGACACTGGATAGTATACATTGAAAGAGAGAGAGGATGCAAGCATTGTGCTGGAAAAAGTCACTTCAGTGCGAAAAGTGCGACATAGGGCTTCACCCAAAATGCTTCAAAGCATATCATGTATAGTAGCACAAAAATGATACTGATTACTAATTGAAGCTAATTTCAATATCATACTAATAAATAGCCACAGCATTTTGTGTATGTATGTATTATATAAATATATTTTTGTGTGCATAAATATCAGCTACTGCATTTGGTGATTTCAGTGTAATCATTTTTATGAAAAGAGAATTGTAACGTCTTCTAAGCATAAATGACAACTATTTAGTTCCTATCTGCCTAGTGCCTGGTGTCCGTTAAAATGGACAACTTATATCTTGGTAACTAATAAAGATTTGAAAATAAAACTTTGTGTAGTCATTTTACATCCCTTTTATTAGCCTACGTTTGATCCCAGTAAATCAACTTTCGGCACTAATGGGTTAAACTCAAAATTACAGTACAGCATTTAACATTTATCCATATCTGTAACACAAAAGAAAAGAATATAGTCTACAGATTAATAACACAAGTAGGGATTAAGCATACATTAAACACATTAGAAGGTTATTATGTAGTAACATGATAAGTATTACTCAATAAATTATATAAAGTAAGATGCTAACGTAACATAATCATGACCAGGGGTGGGGAACCTTTTTTCATTGGAAGGCCGCATTTCATTTAACCAAGACCCTATTAGGCCGCATTTCATTTAACCAAGACCCTATTAGGCCGCATGCTGAGTATTTAACATATACAGTACAACAAAATGTCATATTTTAGTCTACAATCTACATATTTACTAATTTTAAATCAAACGATAATACGTGAGGGTTTTTATAATAAATAAAAAATTCAGCAAGTGCATTTATTTTTGGGGGGGGGGGATAATTGACAATAGGACTGATATTAAGTGAAATGATGTTAATATTAAGTGAAAAAGTGATAAACCATTTAGTGACTTTTTTGTGACTGCTTATTGCGGGACAGGAGTCGTACATTTGGTTCCAACATCGTTAACCGTAGTTTTAGTTGGTCCTACAGGTGCATATTCGTCATCTGAGATCTCAAGCGCGTTTTGATTTGAGTCACATACAAAAACGTTGATTCACAACAGTAGGTTGTGCCGAAACAAGACAACATTCGACGAGCATGTTGGCGCAGACGTGGGTATTCAATGGCATTTTTCCATATTTCAACAGGATCCTTCTTAGTATCAAATAGAGACTTAAGGATATTATCTTCTAATAGCTCAATCAACTCCATCTGTAAATGTTCAGGTGCTTTGGAGATAACCATGATCTAATGAAATAGCCTAAAGCCCTAAAAGGGTATCAGTTGCTGTCCATTATCGTACGGTATGAATTCTGAATATCAAGTAGGCAGAAGGCCGCAACTAGTACCCCAAAAGGCCGCAGGTTCCCCACCCCTGATCATGACATATACTATACGCTTAAAATAATTTCAATGTGTATCAGATGTTTATTTCAGAGGGAGAATAAAATAATTTTAAAACTGTAAGGTAGAAAAAATTAGTCGTGGGTCACTAAAAATTACCTCAAAGGTCAGTGGTTCGCCATCACTGTCCTAGATGTTGTCTAATATTTTCAACTCTTCTACATTCTTAACAGTTTGGAGCAACCAGAGACAGGAAAATGTCATATTCGAAATCCCAACATTATCATGATTGACTATATTAAAATACTTATTGATATGTAATTGATGTTATAAATTAAACTAATAAATTACTCTTAATCATCAATAACAAGAGCTATATGGTGTGGGATATGGTCAAACAGGGTGGATAATGACTTTGAAAACCTTGAATTTGGATGTCCTCAATACTGAGAAAATTTTAAAATTTTTATTTGCCTCCAGATTGTGTTCCAGAAAGCCACCTTGATGTAATTCTAATCTTATCTGGAAATTAGAAAAGAAAGTATTTTTTTAAGCCCCTTTAACCTCGACTCAAAAGTTTATCAACACTCAGCAACTTAAGTTTGCCAAGTGAGGATACAAGGGCTCTTTCAAGTCTAGGAACCAGAGTAAGAATTCTGGTAAAAGTGAAGCTCCTAAACCCTGTGGGGTTTTTCTTTTTCTCGTAAAAATGAAATATTTTATGTATGGGACATTTGTGTCTTATGAGTGGGTGAAGCCAAAATTTTTTGTTGGATTGAAGCCTTGAATTTAATTGAAAATTGTCCTTAAAAACCTTGAATTTACTCGTGATAATCTGTTATCCACCCTGTCGAAGCCATTTGATCCTTTTCAGGTTGGTATATTATTAGGCATTTAATTAAATTGCACTTGAATATAATTTTAGAGGTCTTGACAGCATATATTAAAAATTAATCCTAAGTCCTCTTAACATTCAGCAGTAGGAGCTAATACGATCCTTGGGTATGACAAAAGGAGATTTTTGCATTGTTCACTCCTCATTTGGTTTAAATTTTAAATAAAAATTACTTTTGAG
The DNA here is from genome assembly GCA_023014485.1 of Bathynomus jamesi. NCBI lineage: Eukaryota > Metazoa > Arthropoda > Malacostraca > Isopoda > Cirolanidae > Bathynomus > Bathynomus jamesi. The sequence goes on from JAJOZX010000788.1 coordinate 29,077, forward strand.
CAATGCTTAAACTCTCCCAGTTTTTTAAGTAGTAGAATTAAAAACAAAAACTCCACACCCCAAAAAGTGTTACATCATTATATATAACACTGGTCTGCATTTGAAATTTTTTTTCCTGAGGTCGAGGTTTTTTAGTTGTTGTTTTATAATTTTTGCATGCTGAATTCAAAAATGTAACTCATTTTGCTCAATCAGGTCAGGTTTTTATGCTATCTCAATTTTAAAAAGAGAGAGAATTTGAAAATAATAGTTATGAAATTAGCAAGTTTATTTTTTTTAAACGGACTTAAATTGACAGAAAATGTACAAAGTATATAAAAAATGGTACATGAGTACAGTTAATGTGGATGAAAGGGCTTTCTCAAAGACTTTCGTCTGTGTTCCACAGCTGGAACGTCTCTCTTGAGGCACCAGCAGTAGTCCACGAGCATGTTCACATCCCAGTGGCCCTGGTACCTCTCTTCCATCACTCGAATATCCTGGTGGAAGCGCTCTCCTTGCTCCTCGCTGACATCACCGCAGTTGTCTGGAAAGTAGTCTAAATGCGAGCTGAGAAAATGTATCTTTATGGACATAGGTGCACCAAGAGCCTGGAAGCTCTGCAGGAGCTCCTTGACAACACATTCGTACTCTGGACTTTGGTGGTTGCCCAGAAAATTCGTGACAATGGACTTGAATGCGAGCCAGGCATTGATCTCATTGTCCTCCAGACTTTCGTCGAATTGAGCATCTTTCATGAGCTCCCTGATCTGAGGGCCATCAAAAATACCTGGTTTCAGTTTGCCCTCACTGACGCATGGAAATTTCTGATTCAGGAAAGCGAAAGCTCGGCTTTCTTTGTTGAGTGCTCTGACAAAATTCTTCATAAGTCCGAGCTTGATGTGCAGTGGCGGAAGTAGAATCATCTGCGGATTCACGAGAGCATGTGACAGAACATTGTGCGAACCTGGTTCCAGGCCATGTCTTGCTGGCCAGTCATGTTGTATGTAGCGTTGCTTGTCTGCTCAGCTGTCCCACAGACAGAAAACAGGGGTATTTGGTGTAGCCGCCTTGTAGACCCAGCACTCCTATAAAAATAATATATATATATATATATATATTTGTATTTTTTTTTGTAGACACAAACATACCTTTAGGTCTCCGCATATCATCCAATTGTGATGTTTGTACTTCAAAGCAGTTAGCAAAAGCTCCATGTTACTATAACTTTCAGTCATCTGCACCGAGTGACCCACCAGAACAGACGCGACCTTGTTACCATTGTAGAGTAGTACTGCTTTCAAGCTTCTGCTTGAGGAGTTGATGAAGAGCCGCCATTCTGTAGGGTCATATGCTAAACCCATAACTGCAATGAGGCCGTTGATGTTGTTACAGTAAACCAGCAAAGCTTCTTCGTCCAACGTGAAATATTCTTGAAACTCTTCTTCACGGCTGCAATACCAGAAGAATGTTGTTTCTGGAGCTAACAAACGATTTTCGCGAAGACGTGACCCTAGCAACTGAGTAGATTCTTTGGATAAGCACAAATCTCTTGTCAAATCATTCAACTCAGCTTGGCTCAAGAGTTTGGGTTGACTTGTCTCGGCAGTAGGTTGGTATGTACTAGATATGTCACCATCATCCATTTCTTCATCTGAGTTGGACAACAAATCAAAGTTGTCAGGCGGTGTTGGAATTGGAATTTCTGGTCCATGAGGCACTGGCTTTATGGCAGATGGCACATCTGGATACTTTACGTGTTGCTTGTTTTTTCGATTTATGCCTAAAAGGAAACAGATAAAGATAAGATAAAGACATATCTCATATATTGTCAGGCATATTTTTGTAAGTATAAAATGAAATTCATACTAAATTCATACTAACTTACCTTGTAGGTTTGTCATACAGAAATAACAGTCAGTTGTATGATCTCTTCCTTCCCTCCACACCATTGGGACACCAAAAGGTAGACACACTACCTTCTTGTGGCTCCAGCACCGCAGACTTTCAATGCACGTTTTGCAGTATATGTGAGGGGCAAAGGCTTTGTCCTGGTCACCAAGTTTAACTCCAAAGTAGGTGTGATAGCTTTTCCTCACAAAATGTGTGATGTTTGACTGCTGGTCTGACATAGTGACTTTACCACAGATGTAGCAGAACCTGTTTGGGTCATTCTTGCACATTCTATTCATGCTGAAAAACAGTAATGACAATCGTAATTAGAAATAAGTTGTCTGTTTATTATGTAGAGCTTGGCTAACACTTGGCTAAAATGTAAGTCTCTTTTAAAAAAATAAACTTGCTCATTTCATAATGATATCTAATTTTTTAAAAATTGAGATAGCATAAAAACCTGACCTGATTGAGCAAAATGAGTTACATTTTTGAATTCAGCACGCAAAACTTATAAAAGAACAACTAAAAAAACCTTGACCTCAAAAATGACGCAGACCAGTGTAATGCGTAGAAGCATTTTTGCATTGCTTGCTTAAATTACTGAATGGAAACTTAATTGCATATTTTAATTTTATTTTTCAGCAAAGAAAATATGAGTAGCTAATATTGATAGTTTTGTTCTAAAATATTTGGTTAATGCATTGCCTGCATTTCACAAAACTATGGTCTTTCCCTCCTTGTGTTGGCTATCCTCAGCTGCCTCTTTGAAAAATATACCCAGAAGGAAAATGGCTTATTTTTTATTCTTGAAACCTTTTACAGTAGTAGTAGTAGTAAATAAAAAATTAAATGCTGGAAAAGTATGAATGCTAGAAATTTCCAAATGTGAAAAAATTGGTAGTTGGACCACCAGTGTACCAACACGCAGTTTCAATACCATGGGTGGTAGACTGGTGGCCCAATTTGCGGGCAATGCATTAAGTATGCTACTCTTCTGTTAGGGAACAGGCATGGATTATTGGTCCCTAATTCCACAACTGATGGTGAACTTCAAGATTTAAGAGATCATCTTCCGGACAAAGTTAAAATTCAGAGGATAGAGGAAAGACTCTCCGCACTTGGAAACGTAATTACTTGTAATGATTACGTAGCACTCGTTCATCCAGATATAGACAGAGTAAGAGGACCGTGCTTTATCCTATAGTTTCCAGTGGGTATGGTAGCTGTTGCTTTTATAAAGAGTAGATGGATGCAGTTTTTCTTTTCATTGAAATTTGTTGAGATTATTATTTTAGCCCTAGTTTTTTTCCTTACAAACAAAAAACTTTAGCATCAGGCTTTGCTATTTATGATAATTGGTTACTGGAATTTGCTGTTTGTTGTTTTTCAGGAAACGGAAGAGCTAATAAGAGATGTGTTACAAGTAGAGGTGTTCAGACATACTGTTGCTAGCAATGTTTTGGTAGGTTCGTATGCTGTTTTAACAAATCAGGGAGGCCTTGTGCACCCAGGTGCTACCACACAGGAACAAGATGAACTGTCAGTTCTGTTGCAAGTGCCATTGGTGGTAAGATTGAATTTTATTCATTTATGTATCCTATATATATAAAAAGAAAAATTTTGAAGTACTGTACTGTGAGGAAGGAGAGAGAAACTTGGAAGGTTCACCTGTCTTGATGGTTTTCTATCGTGAGCTTTCGCAGGTTTTACGAGAAATAATTTCTTCACAAAATTAATGCACTGAACTTTTAAAAAATTAAGAATAAAATCTTTTTTTTTTCTCTTGCTACACAAACTACTCGTAAAACATTCTTCAGTGTCAGTTTCCTTTTGCTGTTCCGTATATCGTATATGTACAGTACTTCAATCATATAAAGTCATTTGCGGGAAGATTTGTCATGGGCCAATCGCTTTATATGGGAGTGATATCAGTTAATAGATGTAATAGTACCGCAAGTAATTTACAGTATGTTTAGGCAGGAACAGTGAATCGAGGAAGTAACGGTGTAAATGCTGGATTGGCTGTAAATGATTGGGCAGCATTTTGCGGTACGGAAACTACAGCAACAGAACTTAATGTTATTGAAAGTATTTTTAAGATTTCTGACACTCCGCACTCCGCAATTTCCACATCTATGAGAGACGTACTGATTGACAGGTTAGTAAAAGTTTTACAGGGATGATGCACTGGTATAGTATAGAAGTGCCTCTATACTTCTGGAATATACAAGACCGATGTAATAATAATAATTTTGAATGGGTCGTTTCTTCAAAATAGTTCACAATCTTTAATTAAAAAAGTTACTCTATTGTGGTTACTGACAACTTTCCCATGCATGTTACTAGATACACCAGATTTTGAAAATAACAAATGGCATTGTAATTAGTTCTTCAGTGTTGTAACTAGTTTGTGTGTAATTTGGTTAGTGTTCAAAAAGCATGGTAATCGGATGGTTGTAATTCATATTATATATAAATGTAATTTTAAAAATATTATTATTATTATTACATAAATGTAAGTTTCAGAATATAAGGTGTTTAAAAATGTGTCCCCCCAAACTAATACTCAAGTTTTGAACATATCATTCGAGTTTGAGAACACACACAAAATTTCATTATATCAGGTCATCCCATAAGTAATGTCGTTTTTTAGATCGGAATTTGAAGGACAAAAAAAAAACTCAACATTTTCCATCGGAATCAGTGACACCCTGCCAATGTCCTACAAGCTTTTCAATGCCATGTTTATAAACTTAGGGCGGCTTTGAGGCAAAAAACGTACAGAGACTGGTGTGCAGGTTATCTAAAGAAGTATACTGTTTCTCATCAAGATAGTTTTGCAGACTCCTGAAGAGATGATAATCTGAAGGTGCAAGGTCTGGAGGATGTGGAAGTTTTTCCCACCCAAGCTCCTCAATTTTTGCAGAAGTGATCCGAACGGTATGAGGACGTGCGTTGTCCTGGTGGAACACTATTCTTTTCCGATTAACCAAAGGTGCTCTCTCTTCTTTTAGTGCAGTGTTCAATCGATTTGTTGACAGTAGACTTGAGCGGTGATTGTTTGGTTGTGTGGTAAGGTTTCAAAGTGGATGACACCACCTTTATCCCACCAAACACTAAGCAACACCTTCCGAGGGTGAAGATTTGGTTTTGGCTGTGGTGTCGCTGGTTCTCCGGCACAAACCCACTGTCGACGGCGCTTAACATTCTGGTACAGTATCCACTTTTCATCACCAGTCACTAAACGGTGCAAAAACGGATCTTGGAGTTCACGGGAATGAAGAGCTGTGCTAATGTTTACTCGCACCCTCAGGTTGTCGACTGACAATTCATGTGTAACCCATTTTCTTAACTTAGGCACTTTCCCGAGTTGTTGCAAATGTCGATGGATGGTGGACGGGGATGAATTGAGTTTCTGGGCCAATTCTTCGACAGTTGTTGAACAGTCTTCTTCAAATGCGGTTAACAGTTGTTCATCATCAAACTCAGCAGGGCGTCCAGAGCGTGCTGCATCCGTCAAACAGCAGTCACCATTCCTAAACTTTTGAAACCATCTTTGATATTTCCTCACACGCAGAATATCGTTGCCATAAACGTCCTGAATGTTTCGCGTTGCTTCAGTAGCACTATTCCCTTTTTTGAACTCATAAAGCATTATATGCCTGATATACTCTTCTGATACCGCCATGTTTATGAGGGGTTCACATAAAGCAAAACACACGTCTTCACTGGTCAAGGTCTGTAAAGAATGTAGCGAAACACGATAGATCTCCTCCTAGATATAACCTTCGGAAAATTTATGCTTAAACCGAGTAGGACTAGTTTAAACTTAATCTATCGTAAAAAACGACATTACTTCTGGGATGACCTGATAGTTACTGATGCATTTATTTAAAAAAATTAAATGTTCCGTTAGTCATTACTTTATAACAACATAGCACAAGCTAAGACACCGACACTAATAACAAAATTAATTACAAAAATTGAAATTATTAAGAGTGAATTTCTTATAAGTGAAGAAAATTTTCATGATTGTATTTTAAACTTTAACTAAACGTCCACATAAGCTAATATTATCGTAGCGAAACTTCGCTTACACATTCTTATAAAATTATTTAACAAGTTTATAAATTTTTCATAAATCTGCTAATGAAAATGGTAATTTTAGAAGCAAACATATTTTTTATAGTTTGTTTTCCACAAGAATTTGTTGTTCAGTTTTGTAACCCTTCAGCTAACATTTATATTTCTTAATATAAATAACCAGAGCTAATTAAACCATAATGTTTACAGTTTTTTTAATGTTCTTACTGATTAACTTCGGTAATTTTATGAGGCTTTTCAGCTGTTTCACTTGTCTGTAAAATGTACAGTAAATTCTAGATTCTAGAACCTTATCAACAGCATTTTTTTTTATGTAACACTGTCATTGTACATGCTGTTAAGGGATTAATACAATGTACACCATAAAATAAAAAGCAAATAATAAAGTGTGGAGAGTTAATTTATAACTATAAGATTTGATATATTTTGGCAAAACCCTATTAATATTTCCAGATGTTTGATTATTGAGCACTCTGTATATCAGTGGTTACCGTGGTGGACTCTGAACGGTGAGTCTCTGGTTTACTCTCACCTGCTGGCTCCTGGGTTGGGTTGTGCTGGTCGCTTACCTTGTTAATGTTTGGGCCAAAGGTGACCCTTTGACCCTTGAGGTATACTTTCACCGACGTAGTGGGGAAATGAGCTTCCTGAATGTTTGATTATTGGTGGTCTCTGTTTGATCATGCGTAATCAACATCACAAGCATTCTTCGCAAAGAAGATTGTTAAATGGGATGCCTTTTTCTACACTTTTTCAACTTCTGTTTTACTTTTGCAAAGGTAGTTACTATATATATATATACACACACACAGTATATATATATATATATATATATATATATATATATATATATATATATATATAAAGAGAGAGAGAGAGTGAATTACAAGGAAAAGAAGTACCTCAAAAGGCCTTGCGGCCCATACCGAGGAGGTACCAATGGCAACGGGTGCCAGGGAAAATTTTGTACACACTCAAATAGTGTGCAAGATTTGGTCTAACCTTTTCTTGAACTGATCCACAGAGGAACTGTTCACAACTTCCGAAGGTAACCTGTTCCATGTGTCACAGATCTTATACGTAAAGTAATTCCCACACACACTAGTCCTAAACCGTTTCAAATCCAACTTCCAACCATTGTTGCGAGTTGGGTTATCATTTAAACTAAACATACTTCTAAAATCGACATCGTTCAACCCGCGCAAGAGCTTGAAAACCTCGATCAGTTGACCGCGCAGCCTCCGAGTTTCACGCGAAAACAAGTTCAGGGCGCGTAACCGTCGATTGTAGCCCATATGCCTAACGGAAGGGATTAACTTTGTGGCCCTCGCCTGCACTCGCTCCAGCCTCTCAATATCTTTCCTGAGGGTGGGCGACCAGAACTGCACAGCATACTCCAGGTGCGGCCGAACAAGGGAATTGTACAGTGAGAGCACAATCTCCTTGTTCCGAAACTGAAATTGCCTCCTGATATAACCCAATAGTTTCTGGGCTTTCTTTTCCACTTCTACACACTTTTTCGTAAACTTAAGGTCCCTGCTAATTAGCACACCCAAGTCCTTTTCTAAATCAGTCGCCTCGATATTACTACCCAACACCGAGTAGTCCGACTTGGGATTGGCGTAGCCAATGTGCATCACTTTGCATTTACCCAAGTTAAACGGCATTTGCCATTTTTCGGACCACACACCTATCCTACCTAGGTCCGCACGCAGTTCCTCGATCGCTTCGGGCGTCCCAACATTGGCCCCAAGCTTGGTGTCATCAGCGAATTTGGCGATCCGGCTGACGATGCCACCGTCGATATCATTTATGTAAATGATAAACAACAGTGGCCCCAAAACGGAACCTTGAGGAACCCCACTAGTGACCGAGGCCCAACCCGAACTAGCCCCTTTAATTACCACCCTCTGCCGCCTATTCCTCAGCCAGTTTTCAATCCACCTACCTATTTCCCCACCGATACCCAGCGCGCGCACTTTCGCCATTAGCCGGCGGTGAGGTACCTTATCAAGGGCTTTCTGAAAGTCGAGATAAAGTATATCAATCGCCCTACTTTTATCGTACTCACTCAACATGACGTGGAAAAACTCGAGCAAGTTGGTGAGACACGACCTATGCCGTCTAAACCCATGTTGGGAGTCCCCAAGCAGCTTGTAGGAATCCAAATGGTCAACGATCCTATCAGCTATTATCCCTTCTCATAATTTACCTACAACTGAAGTGAGACTAATGGGACGATAGTTCCCTGGACTTTCGTGATCCCCTTTCTTAAAGATAGGGGTCACGTTGGCTTCCCTCCAGTCACCAGGCACCTGGCCCATCTCCAACGATTTGTTGAAGACTGTAGCCAGGTGGGGAGCCACCTGGTCGCGCACTTCTCGCAACACACTGGGGAGAAACTGGTCTGGCCCAGGAGCCTTACACGCGCTCAGTTTGTCTATTCTATCGGCGATGACTGTCGCGGTACATCGAACACTATCCAGGCCAGCACCTTCGTGCCTCACCCCTGGCTCGGGGATGACGCGGGTATCCTCCCTGGTGAACACTCCCGCAAAGTACTCATTAAGCACATTAGCGATGTCCGCGTCGGAGGTCCGCAGAACGCCGCTTCGGTCCTTTAGTGGACCTATCATGCTTCTAATGGGCTTTCTACTATTAACATAACTGAAGAATTCCTTAGGGTTCCCCTTGCAGAGGCCACCCGTAGTTCTTCGTTACGTTTCGCTAGTCTAACCTTTGCCTTCACTTCCCTACACAGGCGGACATACGCTTCAGTGTTCTCGTGGGAACGATTGGCCTTCGCCCTCCTATACGCTACTTTCCTATTTCGATTAGCCAAAGCGATGTCACGGTTGAACCACTTAGGCTGCGTTGAAGCAGGTGTGACCGGTTTTGAGGGTATGGCAGCAGACTGCAGCACCATAAACTCGTCCCGGAATGCTCTCCACACTCCCTCAACATCGCCGCCGACCTCTAACCCCATCTCACCTACGCTATCCCTGAGGCTAACAAAGTCCGCCCGCCGGAGATCGAGCTTACTGCCTCTCGAGTTACTACGCTTCACCCGAGGGACGCGCGCACGGAACCTAATCAGACCGTGATCACTCCCGCCCAACGATTCGTCAACGGTGAGGCCAGTGACGAGGTTGTCTTCGGTCGTGAATACTAAGTCTAGAACGCTTTCGCCTCGTGTAGGCTCGTTGACCCACTGAGTGAGGAAGTTCTCATCAGCAAAGTCAACTAGCCTCCTCCCTTCAGCATCAGCAGTCCTGTTTTCCCACTTTATGCCGCGACAGTTGAAGTCTCCTAAAACTACACACACCCTATCCCCTAGCAGGCTACTGAGTTCGGTGTACAGGGCTGTATCCTCCTCGAGGAGGAGATGCGGAGGTCTGTACACCAAGATTAACCTATAGCTCGTCCCTCCCACATTCAGATCGACGCCAAGCAGCTCCCGTTCCGACCGGAACTGGCAGTCAACCGGACTCAACGTGTCTCTGACGTATATTAGTACCCCACCCCCCTCCCCACGGGTGCGGTCTTTGCGAAACATTCTATATCCGAGAGAGAGAGAGAGAGAGAATTATCGCACTGCAAAAAACTTTGTGTATTACTGAGTTTCATTGTTTTCTTTTAAATTGCTGCATAAAATAGGTATAGGTGTGGAAATGCCATCCCTGGTAATTGATAATGAATGATCGATCTGTTATTGATTATAAACAAAAACTGTCTAGGACGTTTGTATGGTTCCTTTTTTTTTTTTTTTTTTTTTTTTTTAAATCTACCCTGTTGCAAAAGTCCTCTTCAAGTGACCTACGAGCGCTCATCATTTGCCCCCAACCTCCTAAAAAAGTCAATACTGCAATAACAAACATTTATAACAGACGTTTTCCTTTAACTATCCCTGATAAAAAATTAACATTTATGAGAATCGAAGAATTTCTAGTTAAAAAAAATTTCATATATAGAAAAATGGGTATCTTAGGTAGCCTATTGATTAAGGTGCTGTGGCTACTGATCGGGAGGTCATGAGATAGAGTTCGGTCGCGCACTAATTTCTGACCAGCTGTGGTGGGTCGTGGTTCAGATTCAAAGTTAAGTTGTAGGTCTAGTGTGGGGCAAGAAGCTTGACCGTCAGAAGGAACAATTCGGGTGGAAGCAAAACTAATATTTCTATATGCTGTGTAACAAATTGTAGAAACTGCCAATAGGATAAAATTCGTGGGAAAAAAAAAATCCACACACAACTCAATAAATACGCTGCGAGGGACCAAGGCATGAAACTACAAAGAACGGAGAAATAGATTTAAAAGAATGATACCAACTTCTCAAAAACAAAACTTATCACAATCTTCAACCACTCTTCATGTAGGTTAAGTCGGACAGTACCCACCACACTGTAGAAAATACTTTATTCCCGAAGTTAAAAGAGAACAGACACTTTTTTTTAATTTTGCAAAAGATTCATTGTATTTTCAGTATGGTTATTACAGCTGTCATTCGCACCCACTGGGAATGCAAAACATTTAAATTCCTTAACCTAACCTACTAGGCAGTATTTTTTAATTTAATAAGATTGAAACTAAGTTGAAGGTTATTATTATTTTCATTATGTTAGATATTATTGGATAACAAGATGATTACGTTTGATAAGGGTTATTGCTAACTTATTAGTTACTAGGGAATCATTCTGATGAGAAAACAACTTTTGAAGTCTCTTCCTTTTTACACATGAACATGGAGAAATCCATTCCCCCTAGCAGACGACAAAAAGATTATAGATTACCATTACTGAATGTATGAATAACCTCATAATATAGTATGGGATTAAACAGTGTCTGAGAAAGTAAAATTTTAGGAATGACTGTTCGTAGTTTAAAGGAAAAATCCTTAAAAGCAAGAATCCACACTATTTTTACTCCATTATAGCCCTCGCAAACATATCCCAACATTATAGTCAGGGGGCTTAATCCAAAAAATCACCCCGATTGTTCCCTTTGTTCCAAAAGTACCATTTTTTTACCAGGGGTAGATATGACCATAAGCATTCATTTTTTTGCGGGAGCCAACATGGGCTCTCCCTGTGGCGGCCATTATGGACGAATCCAAGATGGCCGCCATCTGGTCTGACATTGGGCGATAAAATAACCAATCATAGTAGAACAGCAAATAATGACACTTTTTGTATGTTTTTGAGTATAGAGAATCCAGTTCTGATATTTGTTTTTTAATTCAAGATATACGTCAGGTCGTATATATCCACATTTGATATTATTTTATAAGAAATGTACATTTTATGTCAATTGAATTATGATACATAATTATTGCACTTAGATTTGTGATTGTAACAGCTATATTAACTTTTACATTGGATTTCTACTGACATTTTGTCCACTATTAATCTATTTTTTATTATTTTTGCAGGTGTTGGCATACCTGTATTCCTCTGAAGCAAGTCTATGCGGTGGTGGTCTTCTTCACATTCTAGTCTCTTCAGGCCTGCAGATATGAAGATCTCGTTAGTGTGTAGTTAGTAGTGTGTAGTAGAACATTAATACCTCAACATGTCTACTAACATAACTGGAATTAATTGGACACTGTGTTGCCTTTGTCACTCCAGCAAAGACGAGGCATTACAACAGCCAAAAGAACAGGGATATTCATCTCTTGAAAGAGATCTGAATGATTTTGTGCAGCTCAATGCTGTTCCATCTGGTATCAAGGTTAGTGAGCTCGATGATGGCTCAGGAATTGCAGCAACCCTCCAATCACATGCTGCAGTGTATCATAAAAGTTGTAGGAGTGCATGCAACAGTTACAGGGTAAAGCGTGCACGAGGAAAAGTGGCCACGCAAGATGAATGTGCAGCTGGGATAAGTCCGAAGAAACTCAGATCAAGTTACGGATCACCTCCAGAAACATTATTCTGCATCATATGTCTGGGTGAGGATCAGCATGATCTTCATAGAGCCTTAAGTGACAACATTGATCAAAATCTGAAGAATTGGGCAAAAACAACTAACAACTGGCATTTATATGGGCGCTTGACTGCAGGTTCTGATGCACATGCAATGGATGCATGTTATCATGTACAATGCTATTGGCGGCTTCGTGATGGAGCTCGTGCAGTTGAACGTCGATCTTCAAGTGAACCCAAGCCTCCCCCCATTTGATCCCATGGTCATAGCACAGTTAGTGGCATTTGTGGATGACTCTCAGTCTGAGGTCCACAAGTTGTCTGACTTACGGGAAATGTACAAGATAATGATGTCAGATCTAGGACATCCCTGTTCTGGTAGAGAACCTCATGCAACAAGATTGAAAGACCATCTGCTTGAGCATCTTCCTGAGTGGGCTTCCTATGCACAGGGGAGAGATGTATTCATTAGCCACAAGGCAAAAGTGGGTGCTGTGCTAGAACAAAGCTTTCATTCCTCACAAATCAATCAAGATGAAGCTGTGTTATTGATACGTGCTGCTATGGCACTACGAAAGCGAATCCTTCAGAAACAAGAGCCATTTAATGGTTCATTCTCTCCACAATGCCTGACGTCCCCCATAGAAGAAACACTGTTAGGTTTCATCAATGTTGTCCTCCAGGGTCCTAAAGGTAATATCGATAAACATAGTAGAGAGCAATCCAACAGTGATGCTGAACTGGTCCATCAAAGTCGCTGGCTCTACCTCTGTTCCATGCACTAACAGGCTGCGACACTACGTCTCAGTTTCTTGGATGTGGGAAGAAGACAGCATGGACTGCATGGAATAATACACCAAACTTAACTGAAACCATGATCAAATTGACTGAAGACCCCGAGTCCTTCAGTCTAGTATCTCCTGAAATGACACACATTGAGAGGTTTGTTGTGCTCATGTACAGTAAAACATGTGGACAAGCATCTGTAAACGTAGCCTGGCACCATCTGTTTTCTAGTAGCAGTCGATCATTGGACAGCATACCACCTACCCAAGCTGCCCTCTTCCAGCATATCAAGAGGTCATTGTTGCAGGCAAGTTTTGTGTGGAAGCAGTCAACCACATGCCATCAGACACTCCCTGCTTTTGATAAATGGGGATGGGAATATGACAAGCGCAGCAACCAATGGCTCCCTTTCTGGACAACTCTCGCTGATGCCAGTAAGGCATGTGCTCTTCTCCTTCATTGCGGATGCACTAAAGCCTGCAGAGGGAATTGCAAATGCAGTAGTGCTGGAATTCGATGTACGACACTCTGCAAGTGTGAGGGTGGCTGCCTGAACAATGACGACTATTAATCAGTGAACAGCCATCTATTGGATAGACATTATCATGAGATGCAGTACTGTGAGTAAAAGGAATAAAGAAGATTGTACTTGCGTATATACTAAAGTTTAATAGCAAAAGATGTTGATGCTGACTCTTATTTTTTATCAAGTTAACTATGTAACCTGTACTAGTATTGGTACTCAAGTGGATGTCATTTTGGACAGCGGCCATTTTGATTTGGCCAATATGGCCGCCACAGTGGGAGTCCAGCTTGGCTCCCGCAAACATTCAAATTAGTATGGTCATAGCTACCTGTGGTCCAAAAATGGCACTTTTGGAATGATTTGAACAATTATATGATTAAGCCCCCTGACTATTATGCTGGTCTTCGGCTAAGTTTACACTTAAATAGATTGAGACGGCCATTCATCGTAATAAGTAATTACAAAGGTTTCGTCCAATGTTGTTGTAATGACTAAACCATGCAGCATTAAAAGTTAGCCCCCAATCTCCATCCGTTAGTCACTGGGTTAATGCAGATAACGTCCTTGCTACACTTTCATTAAACATTTCTGACCTAATACTTGTTTCATATTTCTTTAGTGTATCGGCAGGATATTTGGTGCAGTCGGACCAAAATGCAACTTATTTGCAATTTGACAAACTAATTCTTTAACCCGTTTGCTGCGCAACCCGTAATATCACGGGCTCTCGCTTCTGACCATTTCTGCGCAGCCCCGTATATACTCGGGTTTAAACTTTAAACTGAGATATATCTGCGTAGCCTGTGTTTTTGGCTCGACTCGTAACTGGGCGCTCGCGCAGGCAGTTAACGGGTTAAGCTCACAAGTAGCCTTTGAGTTGGAAAGATTCATCCTTCAGATGCAGTCATCTTGTTCAAGAAGACCACCCCTGTCATGATGCGCGTTAGGGGGGGTCGAAATTTTGTATTTTTATTCTACACACTGCTCGGAGTTTCCTTTGGGCCCGTAAACAACATACTGTAATTACACCGCTATGCCCCCACCCCCCTACCCGTTGCATATGCCCCCCCCCCCTTTTAAATTGAAACGAAATTGAAACCAATTCTTTGAATAAAAAACCTGATAAATGACAAAGATTAAAGTAAATAATGATATAAGTAAAGTTAAAGTAAGTTTTATATATATATATATATATATACAGGGTGGGCGGAAAGTAGCTCCCTATTTTGGATTGGTAAAAAAATACGTATATTATCCATTTATTTCAGAAGAAATAATATGAAAAGGTAGGCATACATGGTAGGTTTTCTCTAAAATTCAATGTGGGCTCCAACTCTTTCCACCAGCTTCTGGAGCCGCCCAGGAATGGCGTCCACTGACTTTAGCAGGAAGTCCGGCGGGATGGAGGACATGACTTCCCGAATTCGGTCCTCCAGTTCTTCCAATGTCCTCGGTTTGGTGCGGTAGACTTCTTCCTTTACCCACCCCCAAAGAAAGAAGTCGCACGGTTACCGCTGAAAAACGGCAGAATCGGTTCAGTGTAACGGTGTGGTGTGGTATGACCTCAGATCAGGTTGTGGGCCCGTTCCTTCTGCGCAACACCATGAATGCTGAGCGGTACCTTGCTATGTTGCGAAACGAGGTCTGGCCGGTTGTCAGCACATGGGAGAACATCGACGATCTGATATTTATGCAAGATGGCGCCCCTCCGCACTTCGCTCTTGTTGTCCGTGAGTGGCTGGATGCCCACTTCCCTGGGCGTTGGATGGGTCGTCGTGGTCCACATCAATGGCCAGCCAGGAGCCCCGACTTGACACCGTGCGACTTCTTTCTTTGGGGGTGGGTAAAGGAAGAAGTCTACCGCACCAATCCGAGGACATTGGAAGAACTAGAGGACCGAATTCGGGAAGTCATGTCCTCCATCCCGCCGGAGTTCCTGCTAAAGTCAGAGGACGCCATTCCTGGGCGGCTCCAGAAGCTGGTGGAAAGAGTTGGAGCCCACATTGAATTTCAGAGAAAACCTACCATGTATGCCTACCTTTTCATATTATTTCTTCTGAAATAAATGGATAATATACGTATTTTTTTACCAATCCAAAATAGGGAGCTACTTTCCGCCCACCCTGTATATATATATATATATATATATATATATATATATATATATATATATATAAAGTCTTTCTCCGTATATTACGTACAGAATCAATTGAAGCATACTAAAATCAAAATATTCACCTTAAGAAATTTAAAATCGTAAATTACTGACACCACCGGCCTTTCCATTGGAACACAGGTAGCTTTTTTTTCTCGACTCCAGTACATTCAAAATAAATTTCTGTTTTCGTAACCAATTCTATCTTGTGATGCTTCTGTTACCACATTTACAGCATGTTCTACTCCCTGGCTGTGACAGGGAAAAGGAATAAGCTGAAGTGGTTCATTTCGAACTTTAAGATCATCATCATTTGTCAAATTTTGTAAAATAGGTAGAGGGGTGATGGTTTCGTTGTCCCAGTCGATCATGTTAGGATAATCGTCTGCTTCAAAGTTCAGTGTTTTTGGCAGCTCAAAATTTCTCGCATTGGTGCTTCTAGTTCTTGCTCGAATGATGTGCTGAAGAGCCAGCTCTCTGACCTCTCTTCTTGTGTCTGTTATCATTGAGAGTAAGATATTCTTTGGGTGGGCAAAATAGGCGTTATTTCTGAGGACACGTTCCATAATCATCCGATGCTTTTTATCTAAGCCTTTAAGCAAGTGCATGATATACCAAAAATTAGATGCTCCCTCATTTGCCTTTGGATGAGACTTCATCCAAAACCAGCCTGGAGCGTAAACCAGCATTATAATTTTTACTAGGTCTTGGATGTTTTTGTTTGGATTCCGTGTAGAGACATATAAGCGCAGGATTCCTGTTTGCTCGTGTTAGCCATCTTGCATGACGGAGGGCACCTGGGGATCTGGTGGCTAACGCTTGTGAGATGCGTCCAGAGTGTATGCTAATGCGCATTTCATACATATATTTTTGGTCACTGCTGAAACTTTTAACAATATCGGCCGAAACTTCTTTAATGTTGCCCTCTTCAGGGGTATAATCAACTATATCCAGTTTCGTCAAATCCTCTCGGAGTTTATTTCCAAGAGAACCTTTGAAGGTATTTGGTCCCGAAGTTTTTCCATCAATTGCTTCAAATACGTGCCTGAAGGGCAGTTCGTTTGCATGCAAAAGGCAAATCAGCCATTGTACCGGCCTGTCCAGATATAATTCAATCAATTTTAGCACTCTGCCAATCCTGCCAGTGTTCACTGGGGTGCCATCGCATAGCAAAGCTTTGAGGGATTCTTTGCTATTAGAATCAACTATAAAAGTTATTATTTCATCTGCAATACGACAAGCAGTTCCGTTATCTGGAGCTATATGATCCATGTAAACATCACCAGGTTCTTTGACTATTACATAATGTTCTTCGTACTCCATTCCCTTCTTTGTCTTTGTTTGATCTTTTCTACCATCAAATCTGATGCCTTCAATCTGTGTGTGCTCTGATTTCACTTTGATTGTTCTTTTTACCCACATGTATTCTTTCTCTCTCCACTTTTTTCCTATCCAACATATTGGTTTCGTCTAATATTCCTATATCCTTCAAAGCTGCATTTACTATAACTGCAGTAGCTCTGTAACTTACACGCTATCTATCTGCTGTTATTAAGTTATCATAAATAATTCTGTTCTGATGGTTTTTTATCAGCTCAAAATCCGGAACAAAGTCAATATCGTCGCTGTCATCATCAATTTCCATGCTCTCATCTTCCATAATATGTAAAGGGTCCAGTTTGCTGGTTGAGGCGACATTCATATCTAGGCTTATCTTGGCTCTTCTTTCTAATCCTTTAATTCTATCGTGAGTCCTTTTTCTTGCGGAAGTCGTTACTCTGTCGATTGGTCCCAGTTGGTTTTTTCTTTGTTTCTGCCCCACAAAGGACTCCCACTCAATCATTAGAACTCTAATATCACATCTGCAATCCGTTCGACTGATTTTTTTATAGTAACAAGTACAAGTACAAGTACAAGTACAAGTACAAGTGCAAATATCAAACATTTCATCGAATGTCTCCACCTTCTGCTGAAAACTGTTGTTTCTTTGTTTTAATGGTACTTTATTTAGCTTTGCTGCAGATTCTATCAATCGTTCAACTTTTATAGCTATTCCTTCAAATCCTATATGTGGAAAGGAAAACTTCTCCCAAATGGCTTCCACATCTTTAGTGACAATTCTATAACATTCTTTTGCTGTTCTAGAACCTTTCGAAATCAGTTCTTCTCGTTTTCTTACCAATAAATAATGCTTAAATACGTCAGCCTTTGAAGGAGTCATTGAAGGTGGAAATTCTGCAGGGTGACCAAATGTTGAATTGTATGTTTTGCTTCTTGTCGCCATGATTTCACTTATTTAGGCCTAGTAGCATTAATAACAAGAAACTAATTGTTAAATTCTAGCAATTGAATCATTCAATCTGAATTTAATATGACTCAATCATAAACAATCTGAAACTAAACAAAAAAACGTGACAATAATTTATATAATTCATCTAATATATCTAAATTAATCTATGTAATCCATTCAATCTATCTAAATAATCTATCCAAATTAATCTAATCTACTTAATAAGACTTAATATAATGCATAATTGTCACATTTGGGGTTTATATCTGTGGAGAGAGTAAAATGGGGGGGGTCGCATATACTCATTTTTTTTACAAGATGTTGAGATCATCATTTCCAACTACGTGCATACTGTGGAATTGGAGAAACTATTTTTTGTGTTTTTTGACCCCAAAAATGCGCGTATTGTATCTTTTGCAAATATCTCCATATTTTGATTTAACAGTAATTACTTCCCAATTGTGTTCTCTCAAATAATTTTGTAGAAGTAAATCTTGGGTAAGAAACGATGTTGACTGTCAGAACCTCTCGTATCAGAGATTATGATAAAAGAAATCCAAAATCAAGCTTTCTTTTTTTTTTTTTTAATGGAAACTTTTTTTTCCTCCCTTTTACAGTTTGACGTGAACATTAGGACTCGCAGCAACACTTCAGTGACACTCGAGGAAATGATTGTCTATAGAGCTAATTGCCCTCAACTTTGGTGAAGCGTTTTATTTATAATAAAACTATGTTGAATTTTTTGTTTTTTATAACCTTATCAAAAATAGTTTGGTTGAAGATAAAAGTTTTAAAGATCATACTTACATAAAATTAGTTTCTATCGTTTATATAACCATGTTTACCAAGTTTTTCATAAATGAAGCCGACCACCTCACGTACATTTATCAGAGATCCAAGCATAATAATTACTGTACCAACCTCGAAGAAAAATTTAATGCCTCTTCAAACTAAGCCGCAAAGACGAGACTGGTAGGCACCGAATTTGAACAAACAAATTAACAGCACGCGTGTCAACATAGGCGTACGGACAGGGGATGGGGGGTGCACTCCCCCCCAGATTCATATTTCCAAATATTTTCGGGCAAAGTTCCAAACAATGGTAGAAAAATTGGAGTTTATTAAAATTATACTCGGATGTACTAATTAAACCAAACATAATAAATCGTGCAACAGTTTTTTTTTGCTTGGCTGCAATGTCGCATAAATGTGTCGCATTTTAACTTATGAAAACAAATTTGTTGCTTTATGTATTTCTTAGTATTTTTTATGTAATTTAATTTTTGAGGTACTCGTGCAATCTTTTCAGTTTATCTTATCGAAAAATTTATCTGATGGCAAAAAAAAATTTTTTTAAATTTTTTTCTAGAATATGCATTATAAAGGGTGATCCAGAGAAATGGGACCCAAAAGAAACCCCTGTAACTCTTAAAGTATAAGTCCTTTTATAAAATCATACGCATCATTCGAAAGAGGATAGTTACAAGTTTGTACAGGATTGTATAGGTTTTGACAATACAAGACAAGATAAGATACAAAACAAAATAAAAGTGTTAGTTAAAACTAACCCTTCAAGATGACTGCATGGACTGTGGAACAGCTGCGTTTCATAACTCAGCACGTTTCATAACTCAGCAATATTATGAGCATGGAAGAAGTGTAATTTCAGCTCAAAGATCTTTCAAGACAAATTTTCAGATGTCAAAATCACCTTCTAAGAAAATAATCCGTCGGTGTGTCAGAAATTTTTCCCTAACTGGCAGCATTGGAAAAAGAAAACCAACTGGAAGAGTGCGCACAGCAAGGATAGACGAGATCATTAACAGAACTCATGAAATTGTACAGGATAATCCTAACATAAGCATCAGACGTGCTTCTCAGCTGTTAGGAGTTGGATATGGAACAACAACAACACCGTATATTCAAGCAAAATTTAATGCTCTTTCCATATAAAATTCAAACAGTGCAACAACTAAACGATGGAGATTTCGCACGAAGATGACAATTCTGTCAATGGATCCAACAGAAGGTAAATGACACCACCAATTTTCTTGCAACTTTGATTATGTCAGACGAAGCCCATTTTCACTTGAATGGAACTGTAAACAAACAAAATTGTCGTTTCTGGGCAACAGAAAATCCATTGAATATTACCGAAGTCCCGTTGCATAGTCAGCGTGTAACTGTTTGGTGTGGTCTTACTGCATCTCAGATCATAGGGCCGTACTTTTTCGAGGATTCCACCGGAAACACGGTCACTGTAAATGGTGATCGCTACGAAAAAATGTTGACCGATTTCCTTATTCCTAAATTAAGAGATCTTTGTCTAGAAAACCACTGGTTCCAACAAGACGGAGCTACCTGCCATACCACGAGGAACTGCATGGCAGTTTTGCGTCAAACGTTTCCAGGTCTCCGGATTTTTCTCCCTTAGATTATTATCTTAGATTATTATCTCTGGGGATATTTAAAGAGTAGGGTCTACAGAAATAACCCAACGACCTTGCAAGGATTGAAGGCCGCCATCACAAATGAGATACAGGCCATACCACCGCGCACACTTGCAAAAGTGATGCAGAACTTACAAGCGAGAACACTGGAATGCTTGGCAACTAATGAAGCACATTTGAAAGGAGTCATTTTTAAAAACTAAATATTTCATAATAAACTTGTAACTCTATTCTTTCGAATGATATATAGTTTTTATGAAAGGAATTAAATATTAAGAATATTTGGCTTTTTTTTATGGGTCCCATTTATCTGGATCACCCAGTATATATATATATATATATGTGTGATGTATATATATATATATATATATATATATTAGTGATGTAGCGGATGTCATTTTTTTCACATCTGCGGATGAGGATGTTTGATTTCGACATCCGCGGATGCGGATGTCTACATTTTCGTTATTTTTTAGGATATATTCGAGATTTGTTGTGTTTAACGTATATAATAAGTTATTATATAGAGAGCTGTAGCTATAATGTAGTATAATTGATTAATTGTACAATAATTGCTGTACTTTTCTTTTCTCTGAACATATAAAATAATATCAAGCATCTAACTAATATAGAAATCAATTGTGAATTCGTCTGCAAATAAATTCGTTATATTTTGTCGAGTTTCAGCCACAATTAGAAACCATAATTGTGTTACCAGGATGCGGGACGTGAACCCAACTCAAATGCACCTCACCGACCTCTTTCCCCAACCTCCACCCTTATAGAAAGAGATCTTTAATTAGCTTGATAACTATTTATATTAAGTTTAAAGTTTTATTAGGCATATTTATAAAAGTAATTAAAATAAAGTAAACTAAGATGTTCATCGTTTAATATTCAAACTTAATTATAGGAAGGTTATGCTTAAGGAACATTAATTTTTCTGCCTTTTCTGCTGCCAGTCTGTTTCTCTTTTCATCATATATTAATCCAGCACTGCTAAATAATCTCTCGCTTGGTACGTTTGTTGGAGGACAGGCTAAATGTTTCCTTGCAAGTTTACTCAAGTATGGATAGATATTCTGCGTATTTTTCCACCAACTAATAGGATTGTCACATGCAGCCAGGCGTTTTTCTTGGTGATTGCTCTCGATCATTTTTACTACATCTTTTGACATCGCGTAGGTCTCGTTATTGCTGCTTGACTCAAGAAACTGAGAGAGAGATTCTGTGATAGATTTGCTCGTTGAAGGTGTTGGTTCTGTCACTGAAACTTTTATTCTTTTGGTGGGTGGCGAAGCGACAGATTCAAGAGATTGAAGCTCTTCAACTGCTTTGCCAAGTGATGATTTAACTCGTTTTAATGTACTAGGTGAAAATAACTTAGCTTTGTAACGTGGATCTAAGTAGGTTGCAAGAGTAACTTCATACAAGAACAGCCTCTCGTCTTGTCGCTTGCATCACTTTTGCGCACAATGAACTAATTCTATTATAGTAGAATTTGATAATTTCCGCTTATTAATGACGTTTTACTCAACGGTCCACATCCGCACGACATCCGCAGTCCAAAGTGCGGATGCGAGAAAATGTGCGGATGTGACCTACATCACTAATATATATATATATATATATATGATGAATAAAACCACGAAGGAAAGGAAACACAGATGGTGCTCAAGCGCTTTCGTCTAATGACATCCTCAGGAACACTGAAGTACATAGAGTTACAACCTATATGTAGGTTACAGAAAAAAAAAATATATATATATACAAAAAACGAAAAAACAAAATTAAAGGATTGTGGAAGGGGGCACACAAATTTATAAGGAAAAACTATCGATTTTTAGCACAAGATTAAAAGAATTGTTTCCGACCAATGTTGTATTATATATATATATACAAATTTATACTGGAAATTTGTATATATATATATATTTTTTTTATCTATAACATTGGTTGGAAACAATTCTTTTAATCTTGTGCTAAAAATCGATAGTTTTTCCTTATAAATTTGTGTGGCCCCTTCCACAATCCTTTAATTTTGTTTTTCCGTTTATTGTGTGTATATATATATATATATATATATTAGATTTTTTTTTTTTTTTTCCTGTAACCTATATATAGGTTGTAACTTTATGTACTTCAGTGTTCCTGAGGATGTCATTAGACGAAAGCGCTTGAGCACCATCTGTGTTTCCTTTCCTTCGTGGTTTTATTCATCATAAATACTTTTCACGTGTTACTTTCGTGAAATAATTTTTATATATATATATATATATATTTTTTTTTTTTTTTTTGCTCTGTGAATATATGTGCATTATTGCAACAAAATCTTTTATTTCCTTGCCATGTTAAGTTCACTATGTCGGCATCGGAAAATTAGGCCACCTTGGAAATTTTTCGGCAAATTGCGAGCCGCTCCCCCAAAAAATGAAGCCCGTACGCCTATGCGTGGCAGCATTTAGAGTGCAATGCAATTGTGTACAATATTAAAATTTGCGGGGAGAAGGGGCCATAGCCAGGAAAGGGGCAGTAGGGGGTGCCAAACCTAAAAAAATAAACTAATAAAACCTAAACTATCCTTGCCTAACCCGATGTAATATGCGCCCCGCCTCATTTAGAAAAATTAAAATAAGGTACCCCAAAAAATAGAAAAGTGAATATCGGATAACCTATCCTAGCCTGACCCGGTGTAATGTGCGCATCATTTTGGAAATAAATAAAAGGCTTTTCATTCTATTCACAACCGAACCGAACATAACCTACGTATGGCTAATACAGTAGTCCCTTTATAATCGTCGTTAATTGGTTCCATGAATAGATGACGATTAACGAGTCATTGAAATACGTGTAATGACAATTCGTTCCAGACTACCTGCTGTACTGTACTTACCAAATTATGAAGTGGCTGGCTGCGCATGGAGTGGGGTTTGGTGATGGGAGTTTTATTGCTTGGTAGGTGAATCACCCTCCGTCAGCAGATCAGGGAGATTTACTGCTGCTGATGTTGATGGATGGGGAGACTTCGGTGGATCTGACTTTCTTTTGCAGAAATAATCCAGAGTTGGTTGTCTTGTAGCCTTTTTTCCTCTGCTAAGATTTCCTTATAGCAACGAAAGGCTTGATTCGCTTCTCGAATGACTGGAGGATCTTTCTGCATTGGGGTCATTTTCTAAAACATGCTTCCTCTCCCAATGCCAGAAGAAATCCTTCAGATTTCCTGTTGTCAATGTCTTGACAATCTCTTCTGTCTCTTCATTTGACTCTTCCTCCTTTGACTGCTTGTGCTCGTCAAGCTGCAACAGTTCTTCACTGAGATTCCAAGAGCTCTTCGATATCGTTCGTTTCCAACTCTAAGCCCAGTTGTTGACCCAGCTCAATAATTTTGTTTCGAATTTGTGTTGGAGTCTCCTCTTCAATTCTAGGCAAGTCAGCAACACACTGAGGCCATAAATTTCTCCAAGCAGCATTCAAACAATAAGTGCTGACTTCATTCTACGCTGTAGAGATGTTACCAATGGCATGTTTCACATTGTAGCCTTTCCAGAACTCTTTCAAGGTAAGCTTGCCTTCTCCATCTGTGGCTTCTAGACACTGGCTGAATGTTATCTTGTGGTCGTATCGCTTGAAGTTGGCAATAACATTCTGGTCAATAGGCTGCAGTATAGATGATGTGTTCGGTAGCAAGAAAAGAACTTTTACCATGCCATAAGACAAGTCCTCCAAGTTGGTTGGATGCCCAGGAGCGTTGTCCAGAATAAGAAGGGCCTTTTCTGAAAGATTATTGCGCTTGAGGTATGCTTTGACTGCAGGGCAGAAGTGATCACAAAACCACTCACTGAAATTGCCTTTGTAACAACTGTGAGTCTGGATTTTACAAAACCTTTCAGAGCTCTGGGGTTCTCTGAATGATAAACCAGCAATGGTTTCAATTTGAAGTCCCCTGTAGCATTGGCCACAAGAAGGAGGGTCAACCTGTCTGGTTGGTTTATGTACAGGCATCTTTTTCTCTTGTGTTATGAAAGTATGGTTGGGCATTTTTTTTAAAAATTAACCAATCTCCTTTGCATTAAATATTTATTTTGGATTATAACCCCACTCCGAAATTTGCAAATCAAAGTCACTTGCATATTTTTCAGCAGCATCTTTGTCAGCACTTGCTACTTCACTATGCTGAAAAGCGGAATGAGCAGTTCTTATCTGGAATTTCTCAACCCAGCACTTACTCGCCTAAATTCCACTTTACACTCGCTATCCTTTTCTTTAAGGTCATCAAAAGTCTGTTTGGCTTTTTCTCTAATGAACATAGAACTAATGTTTTGACTCGTTGCCTGCTGATCACGTATCCATAGTAACAATAATTTTTCCATCTTAATCTCTGACCTGTTAATGGGTGGCGGCTTCGCACCTAGGACCGCATTCGGACCGAGTCGTCTCAGTGCTTTGGCGGCTAGGTGTGAGTGTGAGTGTGTGTGTGTGTTCTGTACTATGTGATGTCTGTGGGGCGTGGTATGGAATGGAGTATTTGGTTATAATGTCTCTGGTGTTACCTTAATGGTGCGAGGTGTCGGTGCATGATTGTATATGTAGTGGCAAAGGTGTTGTGGGTTAGTTGTCGCTGCTGCCATGAATTGTGTTCCCCTCATGTCTAAATGTTCCCTAACTTTCAGTATTTTTGTTTCTGTGTGCAGGTGTTCTATTGGTGTTGTTTGAGTGCATCCTGTAATGATAGAAAGTGCGTTGTTTTGTATTGGCTGTAAGGTGTTTATGTGTGTGTTTGAGATAATGGGTGCCCAGCATGGGCTAGCATAGTCCATAACTGAGCGAATATATTGGTTTGAGATAATGGGTGCCCAGCATGGGCTAGCATAGTCCATAACTGAGCGAATATATTGTTTGTACATGAGTGATGTTGTTTCCTGCCGGTGTCCAAAGTTTGTGCCTGTTAGTACCCTAAGCGTGTTAAGTCTTGACGTACATTTGTTTTTAATGTCCTGAATGTGGTTTGCAAAAGATAATGATTTGTTGTATGTGACCCCCAAGTATTTTGGTCCTGTGAGTGTGTGGAATGTTGGTGTTGTTTAGTGTAAGCTGTGGAGTTACCTGGTGTTCTTCTGTGTTGCTTGTAAGCAAGGTGATGGTTGATTTTGTGGGCGCTACTTTGAGTCTATTGTGTGTGAGCCAGTCTTGTATACTGTTTATGGAAAAACTATACGCGCTCACAACATAGTATCATATGTGGTACCTTTATTTCATAATTAAATATAAATTATTAATTAATTGAATTAAATATCTATACAAAATTGCCTCGGGATTGGCGACATAGCCTATTGGGAATGAAATAATTGCCATACGTACAAAGAACCGATATGTATGCATCGAGCCTCACATAGCAACAAGAAAACCCAATTTATTGTTTAGTCTTCAAGAGAGTAGACCAAACAAAATTTTGCCAGATCAGCAAATAATGAAAATACAACGCGAATATAGGAACGGCTTGCGGAGCTGTTTATTGTACAGCGAACGCTTTAAACAGGGAAGATGTGCTTTTGTCTTCCCTAAAGTTCTGAGTGAATTCCTTATAATGAACTTAATAACTACAGATAGGATAGGCCTATACCTTCAAGTGTTTATATTGTGACTGCCTATATTAATTACATCAAGTTAACTCATCGCGTAACTCCATCGTGGCGGCCCTACACCGAAAAAGATCGTGACGCCCTACATCGAAGCAAACTAAGATCCAACAAAAAATAAGGTGGGACAATTTCTTTTCGTTCACATATAGGCATCTAAAATCCCGACGCTAAAATTATCGTAATCAATTAAATATAAAGAGGTCCTTTAAAGACCTACATATTCATAACTCTCTAACGAAAAACCATAGGGCTTTTGTCGGTAACTCTCCACTCAACTCTGCTGGAAATTTCCAACGGATGAGGGTAACAGGCAATCAACCCATAGCCTTATATAGTTTTTTCAAACTGTTTATGTATGTTTGTAGGTTATTTGTAGCGGTGTCGATGTTGTTGTGAATGGATGTTAGAGTGATGTCATCTGCATATGATGATAAGGTAAGCTTGTTGTCTATGGGTGTTGGAATGTCATGCATGTATAAGTTGAACAGTGTTGGTGAGAGAACAGAGCCTTGACGGACCCCGTTCGGAAAAAGCTTGTTTTTGGATGACTTGCCATTAAATGTGACATGTGAGTATCTTCCTGAAAGATAGTTGCTCAGCCACCTTTTGGTGTTATTGTATGTTTGTGTTGAGTATTTTGTTTATGAGAGGGAAGCGTGGGATAGCATCAAATGCTTTAATAATGTCTATTGTTGTTAATAGTGTACGTTGAGCTGGTCGTCTGGAGTTGATGCATGATGTGCTGCGTGAGGTTAGTGAGTAATGTCGTGGTTGAGTGGTGAGGTCTAAATCCATGTTGAGTAGGCGATACTGGTATGTGTGGGTTGGTGATTTGTAAGATTAGAATTTCTGTTACTTTGGAAGGTGTGCATAGTAAAGTAATGGGTCTATAGGAAGCTAGTTCTGTTGGATTTCTGTGTGGTTTGAGTAGTGTAATAATTTTACCTTGTTTCCATATGTCAGGAATAATACAGTGTTGGTATGAATATGTGCTGATATTTGTGAGAGCTAGTATTCCCTGTGGGCCCCAAGTGTTTAAGGTGTATGTTAGATATGTTGTCTGGTCCAGTAGCCTTCGAATTCTTAATGTTTTTGATGATGATGGTGATCTGGTCTGTATTGAAGGGTTGTTAGAAAATCTAGAAGAGCAAGAACCATTGTTGTCCCAAGGCGATATGATGACTAAGCTGATTGATGCAGCATTGCTTGTATATACTAAGTTAAGGTGTATATATATCCATCTCATAATTGTAAGGTTAGTGAAAAATTCACTTAATTTAGAGCTAGCATTTTTGGGCTCTTGTGGCATCATTGTTTGGGCACTCTTGTGGCATCATTTTTTGGGGCGCTGTGCGTTTTTTCTACTCGTTTGTGGAATGCCGTACTTACAGGGTGTGGTCTTATAGAGAGCTCTTGCAATTCAGTTTGGTTGTTTAGATACAAGATTGTTGCATCGTGCAATAGTGCAGGTTGTGTTGTCGCAAGGTTTAGAAAGACCATAAATAGTGCCCCTTTTGTTTTTATCTTAAATTCATGCAACTGAGGCCTAAGGTAGGCCCACATCGAGTCAGCAACCCTGAGGTAGGACCTAATAGGACCTCCAAGTCCGTAAGTTTTTAATTTTAGCTTAACTTGGGCTGTAGGTTGAACTGGCCCTTCAGAGCTTGGCCGTTCACGGCTCAGCTGGGATTTTGAACCCAATAAATAAATAAATAACATGGTCCTTCAGAACCGGATTCTAGCCCAAGACTGAGTCAGTGACTATTTTTCGGCAAAGTTCTGATTGTGCAAATTGTAGCCCAAGTTAGGCCTAGACGGGTTGAGCATAATTGAGTTAAGGTCCCAGGGTAGAAAGTTTGGTCGCCCAATTGCGAAACTTGGCCACTGTCTGTCGTTGTTTTGGCCTACATTTTTACCGGTTTGGTTAATTTTGGTTTATTATTCGTAGGCGAAGGTTGCAGACTTCGGTGCGCCAGTTACTTGGGTGGAAAATTTGGTATTCCATACTGGTGGTTGGTCAGTACCCCACCCAGCAATTCAGTTTATTTGAAAAAAGCAAAATTTGCTTTGATCAGTTTGGTTAAGTATTTTTGCCAATTCAGCTCATTTGGCATTGAGCCCAATTGTTGTTTGCATTGAAGATGAGTGCAGCTGAATTGAACAAGTTTAAAAAAAGGAGAAGCGCCTACAAAGGTCTAATTACAAAGGTCATTGCCACTATAGATTCTGCCATAGAGCAAGAGGATTTAAGCTTAGTGACTGCGCAGCTTTCCATATTAGAAACTAAAAAGGTTGCTCTAAGTGAAGTAAATGTTAAAATTGAGGCTCTTATAGAAGAGGATGAAATAGAAAATAACATAATTTACTTTGAAGAGATTATTGATGATATAATTAAAGTAGGCCACCGAGCAAAAGAGTTTAGCAGCTCAGTACAGTTAGAGACCAGGTCTAATAATGAAACACAACACTCAACAAATGGTGTTTGTGAAGTTAAGGTTAACAGATCTGCAGTTCAATTACCGAGGCTTGTACTCAAAACATTTTCTGGGAGTATTCAGGAATGGCAAGGATGGGCAGACAGTTTTCAATCAGCAGTTCATTCTAGTCAAGTGTTAAGTGCGGTGGAGAAGTTTAATTATTTGCAGTCCCTCTTGGAAGGGGAGGCAGCAAAGACAATAGCAGGATTAGCATTAACAGAGGCTAATTATAATGTGGCTTGGGATATATTAAAGAAACGGTTTGGTAAGCCAGAGATCTTAATTAAAAGCCACCTCCGTGAACTTTTAGCTATACCTCCTGTTAATAATCCCAATAGTGTCAAGGAGTTACGGCAGTTATATGATGAATTTGAAGTTAGAACTAGGTCCCTGGACAACTTGGGTGTAGGAATGGAAAGGTATGGTATAATGTTGGTTACTATACTGGAGTCTAAATTGCCTAGCTCAATTTTGCTTGAATTAAGTAGGGGACACTCTACAGAACATGTGTACATCCCCCTTCAGCAGATGTTAAGTCTTTTAGGCACAGAATTAGCAAGACGAGAGGGAATTGAGTTTGCACAGTGGGATGTTAAACAAGGGGACAAAGGCAGGCACAGCACCAAGTTTCTACAAAAAGGAATAGCCCAGGTACAGTGTCAGCTCTACATGCATCCTCTGAGAATAAATTAAAGGGAATCAAGGAATGCATATTTTGCGAAGGCAACCACAAGTCATATAAATGTGAGGTGGCTGAGGCTTTACCTTTTGAGGAGAGAAAGGACAGGGTAACTAAGTCCACAGCATGTTTTAAATGTTTTTTGAAAGGTCACAGAGCAAGGTTTTGTAAGTTTAAAATTTTGTGCAAAAAATGTCATGGCAGGCATCAGCCATTATTGTGTGAAAACACTCCTAGTAGGCCTACCCCAGAAGTAGAGACATCAGTGGCACATGCCACTGCTATGAAAGGGAGTAAAAGTAAAGGGGGATTATTGCAAACAGCTGCAGCCTTATTAATTGGGAATGATGGAGAAGCTACTGTAAGAGTGTTGTTTGATAGTGGTAGCCAGTGTAGCTTTATTAAGACCAGAATTTCCAGAAAATTGAAGTTTAAAGAACTTAAGAGGGAAAATTTAAGAATTTCTGGGTTTGGGGGTTCCGTTCAAAACCGAACCAAAGTTAAGAAGGTAGAAGTTCTGGTTAAGGGGTTGTTACCACAAAGTCAAGGTCCAAGCTGTAGAGATTGAGGAACTTTGTGCTCCAGTCACTACTTGTTTAGATATGGCATGTGTCCAAGAATTGCAAGTTAAAGGAATTAATTTGGGCAATAATAAGTTTGAAGGAACAGAAGATATTAGTCTTTTGATTGGAGCTGACTATTATTGGGACTTCATCACTGGTAATATTGTCCGCACATCTCGAGGCCCGGTAGCTATTGAAAGTAAGCTAGGCTGGATGCTACATGGTAGCTATTGCAATGAAATGGAGTTAAAGCTCTTTTTGTTAAGATTGAGGAGAACAGCCATGGTTTGGAAAGGCATTTGAAAGTTTTGGGAACTTGAATCCATTGGCATAAAGGACAAACAGGCAAGTACAGTGAACATGATGTTTTAGAGCAATTTGAAAAAGGGATTGGGTTTAGAGATGGTTGCTATGAAGTTGGCCTCCCTTGGAAGGATTCTTGCAAACCCGGTTCAAACCTTCAGCTAGCTAATCGGAGGTTGGAGACTTCATTGTACAGGCTAAGAAAAAATGAGGAGTTGTTAATTGAATACAATGAGGCCATCCTAAGCTATGTAAGGGAGGGCTATGCTGAAAGGGTGCAAGGTGAGCTGGTGAGCCAGGAGGCACATTATCTGCCACACCATGCAGTGGTACGGCGAGACAAAACTACCACCAAACTGAGGGTAGTTTTTGATGGCTCAGCCAAGGACAAAGGTGGTGTGTCCTTGAATGACTGTTTGGATGCTGGGCCAAATTTAAATGCAGATTTATTTTCCTTGTTACTGAGATTCAGGTTTGGTAGAGTAGCATTGACTGCAGATGTGAAGCAAGCCTTTTTGCGGATAAAGTTAAAACCAGAGGACAGAGATGCAGTAAGGTATCTGTGGGTGGATACGAAAGACTTGTTGGAAAATGAACCTAAGGTTCAAGCATATAGAATGAAGTCAGTGTTGTTTGGCCTCAGCTCTAGTCCATTTCTGTTGGCAGCTACTATGCAGTACCATTTTAAGAAATATTCTGAAGTCTATCCTAACACTATTGAACACATAAGGAAAAATTTTTATGTTGATGATTTGCTGTGTTCCGTGGATAATACAGAAATGGCTAAACAGATATTCATGGAGGCTAGAGCTATAATGAGGGAGGCTGGCATGGAGCTTAGAAAATGGCAGACCAATCATTCTCAATTACAAGAGTTTATGAGTCAGTCCTGTGTAGTACCTGATGCAGCAGAAAGTATTGAGGATTCTGGTATTAAGGAGTTGTGGGCAATAGACACAAAGTGCTAGGCATTGTTTGGCAGCAAGGAGATGATTTGTTTACCTTCAATGGGAAATCTTTAGTAGAGCTGGCTGAGAATGAGACAAGGTGGACAAAACGTACAGCTCTTAGTTTGGCTTCAAAGGTCTTTGATCCTCTTGGATTCCTGGCTCCATTTGTGATAAAGTAAAAAATTTGGTTTCAGAGCCTCTGGGAAATTGGACTTGGTTGGGACCAAGAGTTACCTGATCATATGGTGGTAAGGTGGAAATATTGGTTCAAAGAATTGGCACATCTTGGAGACATTGAAATCCCAAGATGGTACTTTGGAGAGTTGAACAATAGTCCAGACAATTTGGAGCTGCACATCTTTTGTGATGCAAGTGAGGAAGCCTATGCAACTTGTATTTATATAAGAGGCACATTGCAAGAGGAAGTAAGTTGCAGGTTGGTTGCTGCAAAGAGCAGAGTAGCACCTTTGAAAAGGCTTTCTGTTCCAAGGTTGGAATTGATGGGTGCAGTTATTGCTAGTCGGCTTGCAGTTACAGTGCAAAGGTCTTTGGCCCTCTATGAAATTCCAAGCTATTATTGGACAGACTCCACTATAGTTTGGCACTGGTTAAGAAGCCAGGCAAGGAAATGGAAACCACTTGTTGCCAATAGGGTGGAGGAAATTCAAGCACACACAGATCCCAAGCAATGGAAGCATTGTCCAGGCATCCAAAACCCCGCTGATTTACCAACACGAGGAATTTCAGTGAAAGATCTTGCACAGTCAAGTTTGTGGTGGAATGGGCCAGAGTGGCTAAAACTTGGAAGTGAAAACTGGCCTTCTAATCAGCCTATTGTAGGAGAATGCCAGGCTGAAGAAGCATGGGTGAGTGAAGTGAGAAAATGCACCGTGAACAGTTGTCAAGTTATGCAGCAGGACCCCATATTGAGGCTTGAGGACATTAGCAGTCTGAAAAGGTTGTTAAGAGTGACAGCATGGGTATATAGATTTACCAACAATATTAAGGGAGAAACAGGAAGGGAAGGAATTCTGAACAGTAAGGAGATTCAGCAAGCCCGGAAATACTGGGTGGTATATGTGCAGAAGGAAAAATTTGGTGAAGAGAGGGAATTGCTCACCAGCCGTCCATTACAGGTTTGGATGTGTTTTTGGATCAGGATTTATTGAGAGTAGGAGGTAGACTACAGTTTTCTGGCCTTCCAGAGGAGAAAAGACATCCAATTTTGCTACCTTCTGGGGGCCACTTTGTGGACCTTTTGATCCTGGATACTCATCATAAGTTGTTACATGCTGGAGTTAGAGAAGTGATAATAGAGATCAGACAACAGTTTTGGATTCCCAAAATTAGACAAGTAGTAAAAAAGGTCTTGCATAAATGTGTGGTTTGCAAGCGTTGGATTGCAAAGCCTTATTATGAAAAGGTGGCTCCACTTCCAAGAGAACGGTGTGTCTATACTGCCCCATTTGATGTAGTGGGAGTAGACTTCGCAGGTCCAGTCTATGTGTATGAGCAAGGGGAGTCTAACAAAGGTTATATATGTCTTTTCACATGTGCTACCACCAGAGCAATCCATTTGGAGTTGGTAAGCAACTTAAGTAGTGAAGGATTCCAATCCTACTTTTCACACCAAGGGGTACAGTAGGAGTTTATTGTTGAGAGAGCACCATGGTGGGGAGGATTTTGGGAAAGGCTAGTGAGAAGTGTAAAGTGTCCATTAAAGAAACTTTTAGCTAATGCTCATTTGAGCAAAGAAGAATTCTGCACTGTTTTATGTGAAGTAGAAGAAATGGTGAACAGTAGGCCTATCACTTTTGTTTATAACAAACAGTATGCAGGATGCAGAGCCATTAACACCAAATCATTTTCTTTGTGGTAAACGATTAACATTAAGCCCCAGTGTCCCAGAAGACTTGCAGCTTATCCAGAGCACTCAAGGAGAGTTAACCAGACGGTTCAGGTACCTTGAAGAGCTACAAGATCAGTTATGGAAGAGGTGGCAGATGGAATACTTGCCAGAACTCAATTATTACCCATCAGGCAAGGTAAAGGGCTCCAATGCAAATTGTATCAAGGTGGGAGAAGTGGTAATGATTGGGGATGAAAGACCAAGGCAATGCTGGAAGCTTGGCATAATTGAAGAGTTGTTTGTTGGCAAAGACAATTTAGTTAGGTCTGCACTGTTAAAGACTTCAGGAGGAACGTTAAAGAGACCTATACAAAAACTCTATGTTTTAGAAATCAGCAAAAACACAGATAGTCAAGATGAAACATTTGAGTTACAGCCTCATGGAGAAGGCTTGGCTAACCTTGCAGAAGGTAATGACAACAATGCCTCTTAGGTGGGGAGTGTTAGAAAATCTAGAAGAGGAAGAATCATTGTTGTCCCAAGGCGATATGAAGACTAAGCTGATTGATGCAGCATTGCTTGTATATATTAAGTTAAGGTGTATATATTAAGTTAAGGTGTATATATTAGGGTTTCTTTACCGGGATCCCGGTAGATTTTTAGCTAATTTAAATTTCCCGGGAAATTCTCCCTGTCCCGGGAAATCCCGGGATATTTTCTTAAAAATTTAATTTTGCTTATTTTGTGTTAAGACTGGGGAATTTTGCTAATAGTAAGTTTAATTAACCCATAACTTGTCAGAATACGTTTGTATTTGTTAGTTTTAAGCTTGCTTAGTTTTTTGTTTTTTAATTTCAGCTTGTTATGGCATGTCACAGATTGTCACTACTTGTCAGGACCTGTAATATCTTGCGTAATTGCGCTGATGCTGTCTTAATTTGTCACCACGCTCAGTAGCTCCAGTAACTGCATTACGCCAGGTTGTGCATTGTGCAAGTGTCACACTTCCTTTATATTGTGAGTATTTGTGACTCAAGATTCTTTGTAGTTCCTATACTAGCCTAGTACTATATATATATATAGTATGTTTTAATTTATTTTGTTCGAAACGAACCCCTTCAATCAAGAATGTCAGAATCATTTGCTTGGAAATATTTCGTGAAGGATTCGAAACGAATTTGCAACCTGTAAAGAATGCAAAACTCAAATAAAGTGTAAAGGTTGGTCTACAAGCGGTCTTATCAGACATTTGCTTAACAAGCATAATATTAGCAAGTTATCTGTTACTAATGTTAAGCGCACAGCCGAGGAAAATGGAGCAACTAGTAGCAAGCGACAAACCTCTCAACAAACCTTAACATCGTTTTTCATTAAGAAAGAAACATGTGAAGAAATAGTAACAAAACTAGCCACTCTAGATGGCATCTCTATCAATTCTATTACAAAAAGTGAGTTCATCAGAAAATCATTGACAGACAGAGGATATACTTTACCAAAAAATCCATCACATGTAATGGATCTCGTTCATTCGCAGTACAAACAAATAAAAGAACGCTTAAATTCTGAAATTACCAGCCAAATAAATGCAGGATCAAGGTTTAGTTTATCCTTAGATGAATACACTCACTAAACAATCGCCGGTATTTAAATATTAACATACACAAAACTGACGGAACATTTTGGAACTTAGGAATGGTGAAGATTTCTAGTACTCTACCTGCTGAAACTGCTGTTGAAGTAATCAAAGAAAAGTTAGAGGAATTTCATATTTCTTTAGAAAAACATGTGGTGGCTTGTGTTACTGATGGTGCAGCTATGATGGTGAAATTTGGAAGGCTAATTGAATGTGAGCATCAATTGTGTTATGCACACGGAATCCACTTAGCGGTATGTGATGTTTTGTACCAGAAGTCAACCACTTCACTTGCAATCACTCTTTCTGAAGAAATTCAAACTGAAGATGACGAACATAATGACAACGTAGATGAAGATGGAGAAGATTTCAATCATAGTATTGATTTTGAAAGTGTTTTGTGTGAGCGCTTTGATGAGGATCCGTTCGAGATAGATATTTCATTTGGATCGCACGACACTGTAGGTAAAGAAATCAACGTGTCTCAAATCATCAATAAAGTCAGAAAAATAGCAAAAAAATTTCGCAAATCACCTTTAAAGAATAACATCTTACAAGGATATGTTCAACAGGAACAAGGAAAAAGTTTGCATCTATTGCTGGATTCCAAAACCAGATGGAATAGTCTTTTAGCCATGCTGGAGCGATTTATCAAAATAAGGTCATCCGTATCGAAAGCTCTCATCGACTGCAATAAAGATATGGACAATTTTGACCTTCACAAACAAGAAGTTGCTGTAATTCGTGATATTGTGGCATCGCTGGAGCCATTAAAAGTTGGAGCAGAAAAGCTGGGCAACAGAGAATCGACTTTACTTTCATCAGAAGGTGTTTTTTCTTTCATTTTGAACGAACTAAATCAACTAAACACACCTTTTTCAAAAAAACTAAAGGAGTCGTTCATTCGACGCATAACAGAGAGAAGAAATGAGAACTTGACTGGCCTCATACAATACCTCAATGGTGGAAAGAATTATAAAAAGGTCGCAACTTTCGCAAGTGACAGAAGTTTGCCAGCCTTACCAACCAAGTCTATGTTAATTTCATCAGCAAAGCAGATGTTAGATCACCTTTTTGGAGTACCTGCTGATTCTACCTCTAGTGAGACAGATGAAGATAATGATGTGCAAGAATCAGCTGTCCCTCAGTCATCTTCGATGCTAGCTGAAAGGCTTGATGCAGCTATTAAAGCAGCCGAGGTAGAGAAATCAAGAACACTAGACAGCAAAGCAAGCGCTGCAAAGCACCTTAAAAAGGAACTAGAGATCTTCGAGGCTACGGGCGAAAAAACGCAGAACATCTCTCTTCTCTTGAATGCATTAAAGACGATTCCACCCACGTCAATAGAATCGGAAAGGGCATTCTCAGCAGTAGGACTTTTCGTGACTAAAATGAGAACAAGATTGAGTGATCGAAGTATTGACCATCTTTGTTTTTGAAATCGTACTATAAAAATTCACAGTGATAATTTTTTTGGTTGAATTCATTGAAGTTCTTTGCAATTTGAAGGTAATTTTTATTTTTTTTTAAATTTTCTAAGCAATTCAAAGGCAATTTTTTTTTCGTTGTATTCATTAAGTTTTCAATGAAACGGAGCAATTTTTTTATTTGTGAAAATTTTCTATGTAATTCAAAAGTATTTTTTTTAATACATATTTTTCACAGCAATATTATTTTATTTTGCCCATCATGGAGATTGCAGAACTTATTAAATGACTATAAAAAAAAAAAATAATAATTATACCCCCTCTTTTCTAGGTTAATTTATTTTATAATATATTTTAAATATAATTAATTATATCCCGGGATTTCCCGGGATCCCGGGAAGGGAATCATTTTTATCCCGGAATCCCGGGATAAGCAAAAGGCCGGGAAATGAGAAACCCTAGTATATACAGGGCGTCCCAAAAAAATGTATACACACTTTAACAGCTGATAGCTCAATTGATGTTTCTTTCTTTCCAAGTTAAACCCATTAGAATTAATAATGGCAGTCAGACTAAGCTTTGAACAAAGGAAATCCATTCTAAAATGCTACTGGAAGTGTGAAAACGCAGTTGAAGTGCAAAGACAGTTTAGGAGGGAGTTTCAAACAGATCCACCAACGCGACTTACCATCACTCGAATTAGAGATAAGTTTGAAGCCGATGGAACTGTTCAGAATGTCCACAAGAAGCGTTCCGGAAGACCACGGACATCGACAAGCCCCACAAAGCAAGAAAGAGTACTGGAAACGTATCACCAAAGTCCAAGAAAATCTGTGCGGCAAGCGAGTCGTGAGGTAGGAATTTCAGAATCGTCTGTCCAACGCATTTTGAAGCGCTGTCAATGGAAAAGTTACATTCCAAGATTAGTCCATGCTATTAATGAAGATGATCCGGACCGAAGAGTGGAGTATTGCGAGTGGTACTTGGCACGATATGGATGTGGATTGGACGAAGGGGTTTCGTAGAATACCCTCCGCGTTCACCAGACCTCACACCACTAGACTTTTTTTATGGGGATACTTAAAAGACAAAGTCTACGCTATAAAACCTGCAACAGTCGCTGAATTGAGAGCAGCCATTGAACGAGAATGCACACAAATACCAAACGAAATGTTTCGTGATGTTTGCGATTCCATTGCTTCGCGTTATCAGCAGTGCCTGGACCAGAACGGACGTCAGTTTGAAAACAGGCGTTGACAAAACAATTAAATAATGTCTGTAGATTCTATTACATTTTGAAAATGAAATGTATTTTAATAAACACTGCCTTTATAAGTATTTAAAGTGTGTATACATTTTTTTGGGACGCCCTGTATATATCCATCTCATAATTGTAAGGTTAGTGAAAAATTCACTTAATTTAGAGCTAGCATTTTTGGGCTCTTGTGGCATCATTGTTTGGGCACTTGTGGCATCATTTTTTGGGGCGCTGCGCGTCTTTTCTACTCGTTTGTGGAATGCCGTACTTACAGGGTGTGGTCTTATAGAGAGCTCTCTTGCAATTCAGTTTGGTTGTTTAGATACAAGATTGTTGCATCGTGCAATAGTGCAGGTTGTGTTGTTGTTGCAAGGTTTAGAAAGAAGACCATAAATAGTGCCCCTTTTGTTTTTATCTTAAATTCATGCAACTGAGGCCTAAGGTAGGCCCACATCGAGTCAGCAACCCTGAGGTAGGACCTAATAGGACCTCCAAGTCCGTAAGTTTTTAATTTTAGCTTAACTTGGGCTGTAGGTTGAACTGGCCCTTCAGAGCTTGGCCGTTCACGGCTCAGCTGGGATTATGAACCCAATAAATAAATAAATAACAAGGGTGTAATGCAGTGGCGTAGCTAGAGTTTGTGCCGCCCGGGGCGGTCCTTGAGTTTGCCGCCCCCCTGAAACACAACACAATACACATAACAAACATACTTAAACAAAAAGTGAAAACGACGTATAGAAAAAAAACCTGTGAAAAATATTAGGACAACATGTTTACTTCTGAAGTGAAAAAATTAACTACAACATTCTACACAGTTATTTTTCTTGCTTTTCTGTTAGCAAAATCTTCGATGACATTGTCGAAGTCTATTTCGTCTGTCAATTGTTGTTCTATAGACAGTATGGCAAGATTTCTCAACCGCAAGGTGCTCATAGTAGATCTTAGGTAATTCTTTATCAGTTTTAGTTTAGAAAAACTCCTCTCACAGCTAGCAACACTAACAGTAATTGTGAGAAAAATCCGCAGCAGTATTACAATATTTGGAACTGAGTTACCAAGATTATACTTTACAACTAATACCAGCATATTAGTTTTGATATTGATTACACAGGTCAACAAAAAAACTTTTTTTTTTCGTTGCCAAGGAAATTCGTACGAATTTAGGGTATTTTGGGGTTGCTGAATTCCAAAATGAAAGTAGTTTTTCCGATTTGGCTCTAGTTCTTGAGATAATGAATACCCTCAATTAATAGGAAACGTAACCATAACGCGTGCATATGGGAAACTACCGGAACATTCTAGATGGTGAGACCGAATAAAATGCCATTATGTATTTCATGTGTTTACTTTTGTATGATTTGAGACAATTTCAATGCGATTTGTAAGTAGGCTCCGCCTGAACATTAAATTTTTTGCATTTTTACGTGTTTCAATGGGGTACCAATTATCTCATAAATTAGAGCCAATCTAGCAAAACCGATGTCATATTCGGAATCAGCACCACAAAGTTACCCCAAAATCACTCTAATATGATTGGCAATAAAATGAGTGTTGACCAGTGTTATTCATAAATATTAAACGTATATTTATAGATTATAACGTATTTACAGAACTTTATGGGTTATTTCCCTTTTTAATGAAATAAATGCATTTATACCAATGCTATTATTAATTAAGCACAACTAAGCGCTTAAATAGGTATGATGGTCAATAAGGCCATCTTCAAGGGAACACAATCCTTACCATTGTCGGAAATTAACGAAGAAAGCAGTGTTTTCGTGGAAAAACAAAATTGTGTCTGGCGTCTTGTATCCTTCTACTGTCCCGACATAAAAAAAAACACCTTTTTTTTTTCATTGCAGTAGACCAAAAGTGCCGCCCCTCAAAAAGTGCCGCCCGGGGCGGACCGCCCCCTCCGCCCCCCTATAGCTACGCTAGTGGTGTAATGGTCGTGTCGAGTCTGCAGGTTTTCTTGTGTCTGGCTGTTTGTCTGTCTGCGTGTTTCGGTTGTTGTCTCTGTTTAAGTGACTTATCTTTGCGTAGTGATTAACTAGAATGTTAGCTTGTTGTGTGTATGTTGGGATATTATTTTGGCTGTGACAGATAGCCGCGTGTGAGGTGTGAATGCTGCTGTTAGGGTAGGTAATGCTGTTTATAGTTTTGTATAGCCTGGATGTATCTGTGAAGTGGTTTAGTGTTATGAATTCCCTAAATGTTTGTTTGTTTTTCTTTAAGTTTGTTGTTTATTTCTGTATTGAGATGTTTTATCTGCTGTTTTATGGCTTCTGTGTGTGTGGTGTTTGTGTGTTATGTTTGAGGTTGTTACGTTGCCTTATGAGGTGGGCTATTTCTCTAGTGTAATTTGGGTTGTATTTCCTAATGTTGCCCTCGGGTATGTATTTGTTTGCATTATTGATGATCTGATTAAATGTCTTGAGTGTTGTATTGATGTTTATGATGGGTGTGCCGTTTAATGTGGTGAATTGTTCTTCAATCTGTATTTTGAACTGTTCCCAATCAGCTTTCTTGTAATTTCTGTAAGTGTGCCTAAGGCTGTTGGGGCAGAGTGTAGAACGTGTTGTAATGATGATGGGCAGGTGGTCTGATGACAGTTGTTTTTCTGTTCTCCAGTGTGTATGTGTTGCTAGTGAGGGGGAACAGAACGTTATGTTTGGGGAGGAGTTTGAGTATCCTGCTTGATGTGGTATGTGTGTATGTTCTTCTGTATTGTTAAGAATGAAGAGGCTGTTTAGTTGTGTGGCTATGTTGGCGCCGCTGGTGTTGCTTTGGTTGTGCAGGTACCAACTCGTGTCTTTAGCGTTGAAGTCTCCTCCTAAGATGACATTAGTGAGAGAGGCCAGATTGTGTAACTGTGGATTGTAATTGGCTAGCACCTGAGGTGAACTATCTGGTGGGATGTAAATGTTGATTAGTGTGGTGTTGTGTTTTGTGCGTGTTTTAATGTTAACTGCCTGTATTTCTATCGTGTTATCTGCTTGAATTGTGTTTGTAATGTTTTGGGTGGCATCAGTGTAGCTAATGCTTTTACGTACGTAAGTAATGAGTCCACCCCCGTTACCCCCAGTACGATCTTGACGGACCGCCGTGAAGTCAGGGATGGTGAGTGTTTTGTGTGTGCGTTTTAGTTTTGGTTCTTGTATAAGTGTTATGTGAATGTTTTGTTTGTGTACGAATTCCCTAAGCTGCATGATTTTGTTTGTGAGGCCATCTACGTTGTATTGTAATATGTTAATATTATACTTCTGTATGTCTCTCATGGTGCTATTGTGTCTGTCTTTGTGTATGGTGACATGTGTAAGTTGTAGTGGGGCCTGGATTAGTCTTAATGTCGCCGGAGAGTAAGCGTAGTCCGGGGAGCACGCAATTGCTCCCCGTAAATGAAAAAATAGCACGCTGAAAATAGGTCCAGCCCCGGGAGCCGATCGGCACTCTGACCGTGCTACGCAACAGGCCGTCGACTGCCAGTCTGGTCAATCGTAGACAGCCAGTCTGGTCAATCGTAGACAGCCATCTGCACGGAGATTTGAGGAAGTTTGGCCACCAGCGCGTTGATGTTTCGGTTTAACGTCGCCTCTTCTTCGCGTTGACGTGTCCCGCCCTGGATCATTGAGCTTTAATAGTTTTAGCTCTTTAAATAATGCACTAGACTGAGTAGAGTGATCAAGGAAATCAGCATCAGATAATAACCTTGCTACTCCTTTTTGGATGACAAAGATACCGTTTTAATGCGTTGTTAGCGGAGTTTCCCCAAACAAAGTTGCAGTTCGTTATATAAGGAAGACCAAGAGTATGATAATGAGTCAATAAAACTTAATTAGGTACGACATTTCCAGTGTTGGGAGTAACGGCGTTAGTTTTTTTAGTAGATGTAGCGGTAACGCCGTTACTTTCGAGATATTGTAACGAAAATGGTAACGGCACTAATTTTTAGAGCGATTTCAATCGTTATTCGCTACTCGTTACTTTCAAACTGATCATTTGACTAGTATTATTTATCAGCTGTTAGCTCCTAACAACACGCTCCTAAAAAACCTGCAAGATTAGGGTTTTTTTTGGACAGGCCATTTTTTTTATTTGAGTTTTTGATATTTTTTCATGTAGAGTATAATTTGGTATAGTATTATTAAGGCTTTTATACTTTTTAGTCTTTTCTTAAAAGTTGCGGTAGCGGTAACGCATTACTTTTTCATAGAAGTAACGGTAGCGGTAACGCCGTTATTTATAGAAAGTAACGTGCCCAACTCTGGATATTTCTAAGTTTAAACATTATCGCAACGCTCCTTGAAATCTTTTTCGCGATATAATTTACATGATCACTCCATTGTAAATTTTTATCTAGCATTACACCAAGAAATATTGTTACAGTACACTCCACTACAGCGATTTCATCAACATTAAGTTCATCAAGATATAAATTTCTTTTATTAGTAAAAATTATGAAATTTGTTTTACTGGTATTTAGGAAGAATTTATTAGTGGTTAACAATTTCATTACACTGATGAATTCTGAATTAAATATATTCTTAGCTGAATTAACATCTTTGCAAAAAAAAAAGACATTTGTATCATCTGTAATTTGCTGTAAACATTATGAAGTTCAGTATATCAGATGAACGTGGAAGGTCATTTATATATAATAAAAATAATTGGATTCAGAACTCAGCCCTTGGCACACCATGTTTGACAAGCGCTTTAGTTGAGCAAACCTTATTTACTGATACAAAATGATATCTATTGGACAAATAACTTTTAAACCAATTACTAATTGCTCCTCTAAAGCCGTAACAATGTAATTTATTAAGCAGAATATTATGGTCTATTACATCAAACGCCTTACTTAAATCCATAAATTTGATATCATTATTTCTTTGTTCTCTTTAGCTATATTTGCATTTTCCATAAGATTTAAAATAGCCATTTCTGTTGTTTTATTATTACGGAAGCCATATTGATTTGGGAATAATAAATTGTAGGATTCTAAATATCGCTGCATTCTACTTTTTACAATTTTTTCAAAAACTCTGCTGAGCACAGGTAATGAACACACCGGCCAGTAATTAGTTGCTCGTGTAGGATCACCCCCTTTAAAAATGGGTGTTATCCAACCATTTTTTACCCTTTGCTTTGTCCGGAGCGATAGGGCGTGTCCCTCTGTGGCGAATGTGGGAATGCATCTTTCTTCGTTGTAAGGGCTTTCTCTGCCTTCGTGGACCATTGGACCCGTTTGGGGACCCGGCTGATCTCCTGCTTCTATTTCTTTCTTTCTCCTTTCACCCATTCTTTCTGGCTTCTCTCTCTTTGTTTTTTGGCAGGGGCGGGGCTTGCTTTTGGACCTTCATTTGACCCCTTCCTAGGCCCTTTGGTGTGGGAGGTGGTTGCCCTGCGCCCTTGTCGCTTTTTAACCAAACCCAAGCCCTGTCCCTGCCACCTTTCAACTGCGCGTTGGGTAAGAGTGGCTGCCTTTTAGGCATGGGGACTGGGTACGGGTGTATCTCCCCTGCATGACATCTATTGGCGGTGGGACTGAGTGTGCCCACGATTCGCCTTTCCTTTGTTGGAGTCGGTGGTGGCTGGATGCGAGCGGGGGATGAAGTTTTTTTTGTTTGCTATGACTACTTCTCCCCCTCGGCTTACGACTACTGCTTCTCATTCTCGGACTACTACTACTCTCAACACTCGGGTGGTGGGCAACCAGGCCCTCGAGTCCTCTACCACTGGAAGACCGCATCCTGATGAGGTTGATCCCCCTGTGGAAGCGGAACGCTTGCACTCTCCTTTTCCTTTGCCGACCCCAGTCCGTCCCTCGAATATGCCCTTGGACATACACTCTCTGGAGCAGGGGTCTCGCCCCAGCCCACCTCAGCCGCCTTCGGGCAAGTTAAGTTCCACCCAGGACTTCTTGCCCCCAAAACCCGGCTTCTTGCTCTCCCCATATGCCCCCCCCCCTCACCCGCCGTCGGCTCACCTCCCCACGGAGAGAGCCCCGCGGCGGACGGGGAAGCCGGCATTCACGGCCATCCTATCGACCGTTGGATATCCCAGTCCACTTCGATGCTACAGCCTCCCTCTCCCTTCCAAGTATCCACAAATTCCTGGTGATCCGGCCTACCTCTGGGTCCCTTCCGATCAACTCTGAACGGACGTTCCAGGCGATCCGAACCCACAGCAACTCCAGCCGCTATGATGTACGACCACAGAGGGATGGCTCCCTCTTCATAAAATCACGCT
Organism: Bathynomus jamesi; assembly: GCA_023014485.1. NCBI lineage: Eukaryota > Metazoa > Arthropoda > Malacostraca > Isopoda > Cirolanidae > Bathynomus > Bathynomus jamesi. The sequence goes on from JAJOZX010000788.1 coordinate 72,210, forward strand.
CAGTCGCAGAGACAAAAGCCCTACTCTCTCTCTCTGAGGTCCTTGGATGCTCGGTGTCCGTTTCCCCACACCCTCGCCTGAACCAGAGTCAGGCACTATTTACGCCACCCGCCTATTGTCGATCACAGTGAACGAGCTCCTGGAGGACCTCGCACCCCAGGGAGTCACTAAGATTTATCGCTTCACATCCCAACAGGGAGGCACCCCCTCCCCCACCCCGCGTCTACTCCTTACTTTCAATACCTTAGTCCCTCCCGACCACATTGTATGGGGTATGGGAAATCGCGCGTCATGCGAGTTTTCTGTCCGCCCCTACATCCCAGACCCGACCCGTTGCTTTAAATGCAACAAGTTTGGACACGTTAGTTCCGTTTGTCGGCAGCCGCATCAACTGTGTGTTCATTGTGGATAAATCGCTCACCCTGACAGATGCTCCAACACACCCAAATGCTCTAATTGTGAAGGCGCATACCCCTCTTCATCCCGCGAATGCCTTTTCTTCAAGTTCGAGAAGGAGGTCCGAGGCCTACAGGTAACGGACTTCCTTAGCCCCCGTGAGGCACAAGACAGGGTGCGGAATCGGGAGGTGAGGTTGGGGGTGTTTTACGCCGCTGCTCTCGGCTCTGTCATCTCGGCACGCCGCCCTGGCCTGCCGCTGAAACCCCCCTCGACCACAGCTCCCTATCCCTCCCAAAAGGAATCCTCGCAGGACCCGACGGTTTCCTGTACCCCCACCATCCCTTCTCTTTACGCACCACACCTGCACAAATCCCCACAGAGTCTGGGATCAGGACACCCAGGCCCCATCCACCTCAAACCCTGCCCTCCCAGTATTCTCTGCACACGCCCGAACCTACCGCCCGGAGCAAGCCGACGAGGCGGAGACGCCAGAGCGAGTCGCCAGACCCTCCAGCCTTTCAACTTGTCTCTCCCTCTTCCCCAAGAACCAAGAAGACGGCTCGGACCCTCACACCGCCCACTTCGTCTACAAAGACCATATCTCCCCACCGCGGAAGTCCCACCACTCTACCCCGACAGACTCTGACAATAGTTGCCGAATTACATGACCCGCCCCCCCACGATGAGACCCAATTTGAATAACATCCTCTCACCTGAGGATCCAGTGGATGCGGCCCTGGCGCAGCTACACGGTGTGGCCGAGGGGAGCTCGGCCGCGCCGATAAGTCTCATGGATCTGCCCTTGCCTCCTGGTGCCATTTTTTCCACCCTTCCACGAGACCACTCTGGTTCACCTCCTTCTGTCCCCCCAACATCCCCGGCCCCCTCCTTGTCAGCCACCCTCAGTACGCCCTCCCTCCCACCCGCCCGGTCCTTCTAGTACCCTCTATCACCACCCAGGGTTCGCCGTGAGACCCCGGACAGGCGGGGAGGCGCCACTTTGGGAAGTACAGTGCCCCTCCTGGCCCGAACACAGAAGCCCGCCAAAACACTTCTGACCCTCTCAGCCCACGATGTTCCCCTGACTGCCGTGATCCACGCCTCCGGTCTCGCTCGGCCGACTCGACCCCGCAACCTCCGCGGAGATCGACTGGCCGACCGATTCCTTCCCTGGTGAACGGTAGATAGCCAGCCATGCTCCTGACCCATCCTTCACCTTCGCGAACCCCAGATCTCCCTTCATACTCCAACCTCCTAGCACCTACACCTTTAACCATCCCCCTTCATCAACTAATGGATCTCCCGAAAACCACAATAGTACACTGGAATTGCAGAGGAATATTCGCGAACTATGAAGGCCTTAACTCCTTGATTGCCACTTCCTGTCCGGTGTGTGTCTGTCTCCAGGAGCTAATCCTGGGGACCAGGCCCATGCCCTGCCCTACTGGATATTCCTGCATCGCCACCCCGTCTCCTACCTGCACTCGAAGGGGGGCTGCCATTCTCATACACCACGCAGTCCCCTTTCACAATCTCTCTATCCGGTCCCCGTTACAGGTGATTGCCGCCCGGCTTTTCCTGGATAGACAGTACACCGTCTGCTCAATCTACCTCCCTCCCCACGCTCAAGTCTCCCGCGATGACCTGGTGGAGGTCGTACAACAACTCCCCCAGGCCCTTTCTACTACTGGGCGATTTCAATAGTCAGGGGGGCTGCCATTCTCATACACCACGCAGTCCCCTTCCACAATCTCTCTATCCGGTCCCCGTTACAGGTGATTGCCGCCCGGCTTTTCCTGGATAGACAGTACACCGTCTGCTCAATCTACCTCCCTCCCCACGCTCAAGTCTCCCGCGATGACCTGGTGGAGGTCGTACAACAACTCCCCAGGCCCTTTCTACTACTGGGCGATTTCAATAGTCACCACCCCTTGTGGGGCGACACACACTCCACCTATATGGCCCCAACCCTGATTTCTGTCATGACCGAGCTCCTCTTCGAGTGCCTCAATGATGGATCTCCTACATTCTACCATGCCACCACCTGCACTCCATCCTGTATAGACCTGTCCCTCGTTTCGGTTGATGCCCTCCTAGATTTCACATGGCAAGTCCTCCAAGAGGACTATGGAAGTGACCATTTCCCCATTCAACTCACGCTCAATCGGCCCGACCAGACCGTTCGGGTACCGGAAAGGTGGATTATTACCAACGCGAATTGGGCCCGCTTCCGCGACAATACATAAACAACCTTGACAACTGCTCACTTCCCATCCGCCGACGAGTGCATCGCATATTTCGAGTCCGTCGTTGTAGCGGCTGCAAGGACTAGCATCTCACGATCTTCCGCCTACTCCCGCGCCCGACGGGTGCCTTGGTGGACCCCGGAGTGCGCGGAGGCCGTGCGCGCCAAGAAGAAGGCTACTCGGCGCTTTTACCGGACGCGACTCCCCATCCATCGCACGGAGATGCAGCGGGCCAGGGCCATCGCCCGCCGCACAATGAAGACAGCGCGCCGAGCCTCTTGGCGTGCCTTTGTGTCCGGCGTCACCGCCACCACACCTTCGGCTACCATTTGGAAGAAGGTACGGGGTGTCGAGAGGCGACATGTCCTCTCCCGACCCCCGGTCCTCCGGACTAACGATGGACTCCTATACGAGCCCAAGTCGGTGGCAAACCACCTAGCTTCTACCTTCGCCGCCGTTTCTTCCTCTACAGTCGGTTCCGTACCCGCCCCTAACAATAACCCCTCTCCACCGTCCATAGACAGCACCTACAACCGGTTGTTCACCATGCGTGAACTACAGGCGGCACTGGCCTCTCGACGATCCCCCTGTCCCTGTCCGGACAGTATTCCGTACGGCATGATCCAGCACATCCACACTACCTTACAAATTTTCTTGCTAGACCTATACAACCGCATATGGATAGAGAGCGCCTTCCTCTCCAGGTGGAAGGAGGCCCACGTCATCCCTATCCCCAAACCCGGCAAAGATTTCCTGGACCCCACAAACTACAGACCTATCGCCCTGACGTGTTGTGCCTGCAAAATCCTAGAAAAAATGGTCGCTACGCGATTATCGTTCGTCCTTGAAAATAGCAATTCCTTCCCGGCTACCCAGTCCGGCTTCAGACAATTCCGCTCCACCACTGATCCCCTCCTGCTCCTCAGCCGGGACATACAGGATGCCTTCGACAATGGACAGTTCGTACTATCAATTTTTTTCGATATTCAGAAGGCCTATAACAGTATAACCACCCGACAGGCAATGATCCTTAGTCAGCTCCGACATCTAGGTCTCGTCGGAGCCATGCCGACCTTCATCAGGGGCTTCCTTTCCTCCCGAACCTTTAAAGTCCGGGTGGGCTCAGTCCTCTCTGACACCTTCGTGCAGGAGGACGGGGTTTCACAGGGAAGCATCCTCAGTGTTCTATGCTTCTCCGTCGTCATGAACACAGTCTCAAAATGCGTTCCACCCACCATCCGCTCTTCCATCTACGCAGATGACCTTGCGATCTACTTCGCAGGGCGAGAACCGTCCGTCGTTCAACGGCAAATGCAGCTCGCCATCTACCGGGTGGAAAGGTGGGCGACGTCGGTGGGTTTCCGCCTCTCCACCCCCAAGTCCAAGTGTATGCTCTTCAGTAGAAGAAGACCCGCAACCCTTCCTCTTCCCTCTGTCACATTATACGGCAATCCTCTTGAGATGGTACCCTCCACGCGTTTTCTGGGCATGACCCTAGACCGACGGCTCAACTGGGCTCCCCATCTCAAGCTCCCCATCCCTTCGACGTCCCCTCGTTCTCCTAGATCACCTCTCCCACACCACATGGGGTGCAGATCGACGCTCTCTTCTTCGCCTTTACACTTCCATAGTACAGTCGAAGCTGGACTATGGCAGTGTAGTTTACGGTTCAGCCTCCAACGCCCGCCTCCGTATCTTCGACCCGGTCCTTAATAGAGGCCTCCGCCTCGCCACCGGTGCTTTCAGCTCCTCCCCAGCCTCCAGCCTCCAAGTGGACTGCAATTATCTCCCTCTCGCCCTCCGACGGGGTCTACTCCTCATGAGGACATACCTCCGTGCACAGAGGCTACCTTATTCGTTTCTGGGCACGGCGGTTTCTGAACTACCACCCCCAGGGACGGAGCTGGCACTTCACTGAAGTGGTCCGCTCTTTCCTTGACCTTTTCAACATGTCCGTCCCCTCAGTTATCCCCATTTCATACAGCATCTACCAGGTAACGGGCTCCTCACCCCTATCATGTTCTGCAGGGATCTGTGTGTCCTACCGAAGAATACCACGAGCGCCACGGTATACAGGTCACTCTTCCGTGAACACGCATCCCAACACCCGGATGCGGTCGCCATTTATACAGATGGTTCCCGCTCGGAGGCTGGTGCGGCCTTCTCAGCGGCGATTCTGTCCCAGCCGCTTTCCCGAGGCGTCAGCCTGCCCCGCGAGGCCTCCGTTTTCTCGGCTGAACTTTTCGTGATTAAGGAGGCCCTCGACATTGTGCGTACCCACTGTGCCAGCTCCTTCGTCATTTATTCAGATTCCCAACGCACACTTCTCTCCCTTGAGAGATTTAACCCTCCTCACCCGCTCGTCTGTACCATCTAGCAAACCTTCCATTTTAACGGCCCTCCGACACAAGACAGTCGCCTTCTGCTGGGTCCAGGTTCATGTCGGCATCTAGGGTAACGAGGAGGCGGACCGCACGGCAAAGACGGCCTACTCACTGCCGGCCTCCTCCCGACCCCTCCCCTTCTCCGACTTCTTCCCGACTCTCCGCTCCCACTTCCGCTCCATATGGCAACGGGAATGGGACAAGGCCACACAAAATAAACTCCACAGGATCAAACCACAAATAGGATACTGGGTCTCTTCATTCCACCGGTCCCGCCATAAAGAAGTAATTCTAGCCAGTCTCCGCCTAGGCCACACTCGCATCACCCACGGACACCTTATGGCGAAATCACCAGCCCCGCTCTGCCCTACCTGCCATGCCCCTATCACTGTCATACACCTCCTGATGGAATGCCCAAACCTGTCCGCTCTTCGTCGCAAGTGTTTCCCTCTCTTGTCCAATAATCCCATACCCGACCGTCTACGCTCCATACTCGCCGAAGGCTCCCACTTCTCAACAGAAGTGATTTTCCCCTTCCTCACTCACTCCCATCTGCTCCATCGCGTCTAAGACCATACCCCTCCTACCTACTATCCAGTAACTGACCCTTACTCACCCCCCTAGTCTACCACACCAAACTCAGTAACACCACCCACCCACTGCCTCGCCGAGATATGTACCGCTTTCTGTAGGTACGAATCGGCGGTAAATTAAAGAAAGACCCCCCCCCCCAAAAGTTTTTAGCATTGATGGGAATATTCCTTTGGAAGTACTTTGATTGATAATTTTAGCCAAAGTTACAGATATCTTATCTTTAACAAGTTTCAATATAGGTACAGGAATGTTATGAATGTTATTTTTTTTGTATTTTTTAATTTATCAATAATATTCCAGACTTCAGTAGAGGTAGCAGGAACAAAAGAAAAGGAATTTAGTGGGCTGGGTGGTATATATTCTAGAGGTGAGTGATCATTATTTAGTAACTCAGCGAAACTTATCCGCTATTGAAGTAAAATGTATATTTAAAGAGTCTGCAATAGAAGTATCATCAGTAATTTCGTTATTATCAACACTTAATTTCTCTACTGAATCTGTCTTAATTTGGTTTCCGAGGAAACTGTTTATGGTTGTCCAAATATTTTTCATGTCTCCTTTATGTTTGGAAAATTGATTGTTATTATAGTTACATTTTGCAATTTTGATTATTTTAGTTAATTTGTTTCTGTATTGAATATATTGTACGTACTTTAGAAATTTTGCTTTGTAACTGCAATTTGAATAATTTATCTCTGTTCTTTACTGAAGTAATAATTCCTGGAGTGATCCATGGATTTGCGACACTTTTTGGCGAAACTGTTTTCCTCCTTAAAGGCAGGGCCGGCGCTAGGCTATATGCTGCCCTAGGCGAACCGTGTAATTTGTGACCCCCCTCCTGTACAATACAACAATAACGTGAAAATTACATCATCATTTTATTAATATAAACAAACAAAATAAATATATCATTAACAAAATAGTGTTATTTATATAAATAAACATCCAGATTACAAACTAAAATTTAACATTTCGCAATTTCTGCTTTGCGAAACCAGAAACGAATTTCTTGCAGTCCATTCTTTGTGCGATGTCGTGTTCTATCGATAGCATAGATAGCCCAACGAGTCTTTCTTGCGCCATTGAAGAACGAATGTATGTTTTAATTAGTTTCAGTTTGGAAAAACTGCGTTCACCACTGGCTACGGAAACTAGTAGGGTTGAGAGTATTCGGAGTGCAATACATACGTTAGGGACACTATCTGTAAGAGTATTTTTGCAAATACAATGAATAACATCTTTGGGTGATGAATTATTTGGCACACGTCGTGCAATTGCCTGCAATTCATCACACAAATCTGTAGCATCGATGTCTTTTGAGTCTTCATGCTGTCATGCTTCCTCAAGCTTCACGCAGTGTTCCATAATTTTATTTGGTGTATCATTCCGTAAATTGTTAATATTGTATAGGAAGCCAAACACTGAACTAATATGATACAGCTAAGTGAATATGTCGTCAACCGACTGTATTGCGGTGTCAAGGACTGCAAAATAAAAGTCCACTCTGAATCAATCTTTTGGATTCTGGACAGGCTCATCGTCTGCTTCATATGCGAATTGTTTCTTCTTTCTCCTGATATAAACCGGCTCTGGCTCAAAGTGTGCCGCTACATCTAACTCCTCAGCCAGTTCACGTGCATCTACCAGTTTGTTTTCAAATCCTTTCTCACTTCTTGCTTCTACTAGATACATTTTTGTTTCCTTCACTTTACTCAATGCATCATGTACGTCAAATTCCTTTGTTTGAAGTTGATTGCTGGTGAGGTTTACCTCAAACAGAATGTCATACCACACGACTAAGGAAACAACAAACTTGAAACTGCGAATAGCCTTTGCCAGAGCTCTTGCATCTACTCGTGAACTGCTTCCAGAAGATCCCGTTCGGGTAACGTCCTCAAATATTTCAATCAGTGCCTCGTAAACATCACCTAGCTGATAACGAAGAGGTTTCAGTGCCTCAATTCGACTTTCCCACCTTGTATCACTTAATGGTTTCACCGTAAGTTTTCGAACGTGGCACATCAACACTTCCCAACGATGCGTGGAAGCTGAGAAATAGACATAAATACATTGTACTAAATCAAAAAATGCTGTTGCTTCTAAGCAACTCTTGCAAGCGTCATTCACAGCCAAATTCAGTGAATGTGCACTGCAAGGAACAAACAATGTTCGTGGATTCACATCCAAAATTCTCCGTTGCACGCCATTGCCTTTTCCCTTCATGTTGCTTCCATTATCATAACCTTGCCTGCGTAAGTTTTCAATTGGTAATGACATCTCTTCAAACTGGCTAAGGATTACTTCCGTCATACCAGCACTAGTCGTCTCCTGCAGTGGAACAAATCCCAAGAAATGTCCTCTTATGCATACGGAGTCACACTGATTTGTATCTGAAGCAATGTCGACAAAACGAATGATCATTGTCATCTGTTCAACATGCCAACATCTGGTGTGCAATCTAGAATTATTGAAAAGTACTTGGCTGCACGAGCAGATTTTAATATTTCTTGCTTGATTGCGTTGAACAATAGTTGAATCAGTTCGTTTTGTATATCTTTTCCAAGGTAGTATACATGTGTCTCACTGTCTCTTATCTTTCGCAGATGCTCGGCCATTACTGGGTCGAACATAGCTAAGTATTCCACTAATTTTAAGAAATTCCCATTTCCAGATGTGTAAAGCTTTTCATGTGTTCCACGAAATGCTAAATTCTGCATACCAAGAACTCTCACTAATGCGATCAGTCGTTCTAAGATTTCTTGACAATACTTTTCTTGTTCTTTGATTAGGCGCAGATGTTCCAAATCAATGGTCCTTTTGCTGTTTAACCGAACCTCCAGCTCCTTCCATTTTTGGAAATTTTCTATATGATTACCGATTCTTTCGTGCGCTGCTAAAATTGTAGATATATTCTACCAATCTCTTGTACCTCTATTGTAAATGGCTGGCGGGATGGCTGTGCTGCTATCGAAAAGTTTGCAGCAAAAGCAAAGCACACAATCTTTCGATGTCGAATACCGTAGCCATTGACGGTGCGTTTCTTCTCCATTTGTAAGCCTTCGTTTGTAATGAATCGTTGAAAATTTCCGGTTATTATAATCCTTCGGAAAATTGAACTGCTGAATTTGATTCGGCCCATGTTCAACCAATATTTGCCTAACAGAATTATCACATTTCCCCGCAAGTTGCAGCGTCATCATATTTAAAAGTTGTTACATTATGTTATCGCAAATACTTCTGGCAAATGCAGTTTATCCGGTTTTATACTTTCATTACTATTGGCTGGATCTACTTCGCGGGCAGGGACAGCCGTTGTTGGTAAAATAGTGAGATCAGAATCTCGGGAACCGGAAGCCTTCGGTATATATATATATATATATATATATATATATATATATATATATATATATATATATAGTTATAAGGAGTTACAAGAGGAGGTACCAATAGTAACGGGTGCCAGGGAGAATTTCTACACCCTCAAATAGTGTGCAAGATTTGGTCTAACCTTTTCTTGAACTGATCCACAGAGGAACTGTTCACAACTTCTGAAGGTAACCTGTTCCACGTGTCACAGATCTTATACGTAAAGTAATTCCCACACACACTAGTCCTAAACCGTTTCAAATCCAACTTCCAACCATTGTTGCGAGTTGGGTTATCATTTAAACTAAACATGCTTCTAAAATCGACATCGTTGAACCCGCGTAAGAGCTTGAAAATCTCGATCAGTTGACCGCGCAGCCTCCGAGTTTCCAGCGAAAACAAGTTCAGGGCGCGTAACCGTCGATTGTAGCCCATATGCCTAACGGAAGGGATTAACTTTGTGGCCCTCGCCTGCACTCGCTCCAGCCTCTCAATATCTTTCCTGAGGGTGGGCGACCAGAACTGCACAGCATACTCCAGGTGCGGCCGAACAGGGAATTGTACAGAGAGAGCACAATCTCCTTGTTCCGAAACTGAAATTGCCTCCTGATATAACCCACAGCTTCTGGGCTTTCTTTTCCACCTCTACGCACTGTTTCGTAAACTTAAGGTCGCTGCTAATTAGCACACCCAAGTCCTTTTCAAATCAGTCGCCTCGATATTACTCCCAACATCGAGTAGTCCGACTTGGGATTGGCGTAGCCAATGTGCATCACTTTGCATTTACCCAAGTTAAACGGCATTTGCCATTTTTCGGACCACTCTCCTATCCTACCTAGGTCCGCACGCAGTTCCTCGATCGCTTCGGGCGTCCCAACATTGGCCCCAAGCTTGGTGTCATCAGCGAATTTGGCGATCCGACTGACGATGCCACCGTCGATATCATTTATGTAAATGATAAACAACAGTGGCCCCAAAACGGAACCCTGAGGAACCCCACTAGTGACCGAGGCCCAACCCGAACTAGCCCCTTTAATTACAACCCTCTGCCGCCTATTCTTCAGCCAGTTTTCAATCCACCTACCTATTTCCCCACCGATACCCAGCGCGCGCACTTTCGCCATTAGCCGGCGGTGAGGTACCTTATCAAAGGCTTTCTGAAAGTCGAGATAAAGTATATCAATCGCCCTACTCTTATCATACTCACTCAACATGACGTGGAAAAACTCGAGCAAGTTGGTGAGACACGACCTATGCCGTCTAAACCCATGTTGGGAGTCCCCAAGCAGCTTGTAGGAATCCAAATGGTCAACGATCCTATCGCTATTATCCCCTCTAATAATTTACCTACAACTGAAGTGAGACTAATGGGACGATAGTTCCCTGGACTTTCGTGATCCCCTTTCTTAAAGATAGGGGTCACGTTGGCTTCCCTCCAGTCACCAGGCACCTGGCCCTCCAACGATTTGTTGAAGACTGTAGCCAGGTGGGGAGCCACCTGGTCGCGCACCTCCGCAACACTCTGGGGAGAAACTGGTCTGGCCCAGGAGCCTTAAACGCGCTCAGTTTGTCTATTCTATCGGCAACGACTGTCGCGGTACATCGAACACTATCCAGGCCAGCACCTTCGTGCCTCACGCCTGGCTCGGGGATGATGCGGGTGTCCTCCCTGGTGAACACTCCCGCAAAGTACTCATTAAGCACATTAGCGATGTCCGCGTCGGAGGTCCGCAGAACGCGCTTCTAATGGGCTTTCTACTATTAACATAACTGAAGAACTCCTTAGGGTTCCCCTTGCAGAGGCTTGCCACCCGTAGTTCTTCGTTACGTTTCGCTAGCCTAACCTTCGCCTTCACTTCCCTACACAGGCGGACATACGCTTCAGTGTTCTCATGGGAACGATTGGCCTTCGCCCTCCTATACGCTACTTTCCTATTTCGGATAGCCGAAGCGATGTCACGATTGAACCACTTAGGCTGCGTTGAAGCAGGGGTGACCGGTTTTGAGGGTATGGCAGCAGACTGCAGCACCATAAACTCGTCCCGGAATGCACTCCACACTCCCTCAACATCGCCGCCGACCTCTAACCCCATCTCTCCTACGCTATCCCTGAGGCTAACAAAGTCGCCCGCCGGAGATCGAGCTTACTGCCTCTCGAGTTACTACGCTTCACCCGAGGGACGCACACACGGAACCTAATCAGACCGTGATCACTCCCGCCCAACGATTCGTCAACGGTGAGGCCAGTGACGAGGTTGTCTTCGGTCGTGAATACTAAGTCTAGAACGCTTTCGCCTCGTGTAGGCTCGTTGACCCACTGAGTGAGGAAGTTCTCATCAGCAAAGTCAACTAGCCTCCTCCCTTCAGCATCAGCAGTCCTGTTTCCCACTTTATGCCGCGACAGTTGAAGTCTCCTAAAACTACACACACCCTATCCCCTAGCAGGCTACTGAGTTCGGTGTACAGGGCTGTATCCTCCTCGAGGAGGAGATGCGGAGGTCTGTACACCAAGATTAACCTATAGTTCGTCCCTCCCACGTTCAGATCGACGCCAAGCAGCTCCCGTTCCGACCGGAACTGGCAGTCAACCGGACTCAACGTGTGTCTCTGACGTATATTAGTACCCCACCCCCCTCCCCACGGGTGCGGTCTTTGCGAAACATTCTATACCCGGGAATTTCGAACTCCCCAACGTAGTCCCTACGATCAGTATGAATCCAGGACTCGGTGATAGCAACGATATCCTGGTATTCTGATGCTAAGAGCGCCCGTAGCTCGCAAAACTTGTTCCTAATCGACCTAGCATTAAAAAGCATTGCACGGAGGGAGCCTTCCCTATTCTGACCGCCCCCTAGCACGACCCGTTTCCCGAACAGCCAGGGCTGTCGGGAGTTGAAGAGCCCCTCACTAACGAGGGGGCAACTTCCGCAGGAGCCTGAGCCCCCTCCAACGTAGGAAGGAGGGTCACCCACCTGTACCTGGACGCACCCTTCAGTTGAAGGTACGTCCGCCACCGGCTCATCATCATCTCCCCGGTGGGGGCCCATCATCTCTCCCCGGACTCGACCTCACCATTCTGTATAGGTGCCGGTCGAGCAGCGCGCCTAGCACACCTTTACCCTTGTTATTGAGGTGGACACCATCCCTCTGGTAAAGGTCCCACCTACCGAAAATGCGTCGAAGGGGTCAATAAACCTCACGCCCAGCGGGACGCACAAGTCTTGCACCCTCTCGTTGATGCCAATGACCTTACTGAGTGCGTGGTCACTGGCATTCATTCGCGGTAAAATACCCATTAACATTCCCCTGTCTGTCTTCAGTTTTAGATCATCCGCAAGAGACATGATCTCGGTGATGATCCCTTCTGAAAGACCTACCCTACCGCCTTTGAGGAACAGGTCGTTGCCACCAGCGTGGACAACGATCGCAGTCCTCCGACTAGCCACGCGCACCTTCTCTACCTCCTTCCTTAAGTGCGCCGTTCCCCGCCCAGGTAAGCACCTTACCTTCCTCCCATCCCGGTTTGCAGAAGCAAAGTACTTCTCCTGGCCCCTGATCTGCGAGTCCCCAATCAAAACGGTGTCTTCCTCCTTCGAGCACAGGAGACTAAAGCGGTTGGAGGTCCTGACAGGGGCAACTGGGGTCTCAGGCTTCGGCTTCGCAGCCTTCTTGCCCGAGACCTTTCGAAACCCGTCGCCACCCATACACGCAGTTACACCACCCGACCCACCCCGACCGGTAGCTACATCCTTCGGTTTCTTTGGGCCATCAGTAGGCCCCTTCCCACCCTCTTTTCTTTCTTATCGGCCCCTTCCCACCCTTCTCTATCGACCCCTTCCCACCCTTCTCTATCAGCCCCTTCTTTGCGCCCTCCACCTTACGCCGCGGTTCCAAGCATTCCACGTGGGTCGCTGGCGATTCCTGACACTGATTTAGGACCCTGGCCCCCGGTTGCACCTCTACCCTTTCTCCGCGGTCCCGAGATCTGTCCATTCCATCGCTGGACCGCCTTTCCACGGCAGCTATCCTATCCTGAATGAGCCCGGGTTAGGGGCGGCGCAGCCTCGTCAGTGACCGCCGCACCTCCAACAGCCGGTCTGGACGACTCGAGCCGCCGGACCCTCTCCTCTAGCTTCTCGTAAAACCGCATGAGTTCGCAAAAGCGGCACATGCTGGAGTGGTTGATCTTCGCGAAGCAGGCTTCTTTGAAGTTCGTCACCCACTGGTTTACTTCACACCTCGCACATTCAGCCTTCAGTTTCTGCGGTCCAGTCATTGTAACTTTTTTTTTTTTTTCGAATTCTGAATACTCTGAATAAGATAAAGCGTTCTAGCAATGAAAACTATCAAAAACGTTCTGACCAGTATATAAAAAGGAGGGGGGGGGGTGAATCTTCCCGCGCGTAGACGCATCCACCTATTTGCAAGTGACGTTCATCCCTTCCAGAAGACTACACCTCTCGCTGCTGCCGCACCGACCAAAGGTCTCCCCAGGGCCGGACAGTCCCAAACGTGTCGCAGCTACCAACTGACAAACACTCGCGACGCAGGCGTCACGGATTTTCCGCCAGGAGCGACAGCGAGATGCAGCCCCTTACTAAGTCTTACTAGTCACTCACAAGCGGCCAGACTCTTAGAATCCAGTGTTCAAGGGATATCCCACCAGACCCAGAGGCTACGCCCGAGACTTTACGCTGGCCTGGCAGCCAGCTGGGCAGTAAAGCTCTCTCACCTCAGAGCAGTACAGCCAAGCACCATCAATTGGTCACCAAAGAACGGTCGCAGGGGGCTGGTCAGGCCATTACGCGTTAGGAATGGGCTTAACGGGGCACTAGCCACACTCCATTCATCGCGCCCCTACGCCTGGGACCCCTCCATCCCAGTCTCTCACAACCTACGAGCGTTAAATGGTGTTATTTATAGAGGTTCCAAAGCCTCTCTTCCCACGCATGAGGTAGCAGTAGGGTCCTAATAGTAAAAGAGAAAAAGACTTAATACTAAAAGTTTTTTTTTTTTTTTTCAGTCAGAGGAGAACATCCTTAACGTAAGCTAAAAGGACAGAGTAGGGATGGGATGGGGTCCTAGTAACCCACGGGACAGGATTGTACAACATACTTCACCCGCCCTCCCGAAAGAGAGAGAGAACCTAAAGGAACTGGCAGCCATTTCTCTAGAATCCCACGACTCGGGACCGGAGGGCTGTCACACCCCAAGTATAAAGTTTACAACATCCAGAAGAAATGTGCATAACCTTTATACCCCCTGCGGAGCTTTATACCCCCTGCGGAGATATATATATATATATATATATATATATATATATATAATATATATATATATATATATATATATATGTATATATATGTATGTATGTATAGACGACGACGTAAGTATAGAGGAGTGTTCTGCACACGAGGAAGAGAAATAACGAACAAATGAAAAATGAGGTGACCGCCCGGGAATCGAACCCAGGACCTTCCGATTGCCGGTCAGACATGCTATATACAGGGCGTCCCAAAAAAATGTATACATACTTTAACAGCTGATAGCTCAATTGATGTTTCTTTCTTTCCAAGTTAAACCCATTAGAATTAATAATGGCAGTCAGACTAAGCTTTGAACAAAGGAAATTCATTCTAAAATGCTACTGGAAGTGTGAAAACGCAGTTGAAGTGCAAAGACAGTTTAGGAGGGAGTTTCAAACAGATCCACCAACGCGACTTACCATCACTCGAATTAGAGATAAGTTTGAAGCCGATGGAACTGTTCAGAATGTCCACAAGAAGCGTTCCGGAAGACCACGGACATCGACAAGCCCCACAAAGCAAAAAAGAGTACTGGAAACGTATCACCAAAGTCCAAGAAAATCTGTGCGGCAAGCGAGTCGTGAGGTAGGAATTTCAGAATCGTCTGTCCAACGCATTTTGAAGCGCTGTCAATGGAAAAGTTACATTCCAAGATTAGTCCATGCCATTAATGAAGATGATCCGGACCGAAGAGTGGAGTATTGCGAGTAGTACTTGGCACGATGTGGATGTGGATTGGACGAAGGGGTTTCGTAGAATACCCTCCGCGTTCACCAGACCTCACACCACTAGACTTTTTTATGGGGATACTTAAAAGACAAAGTCTACGCTATAAAACCTGCAACAGTCGCTGAATTGAGAGCAGCCATTGAACGAGAATGCACACAAATACCAAACGAAATGTTTCGTGATGTTTGCGATTCCATTGCTTCGCGTTATCAGCAGTGCCTGGACCAGAACGGACGTCAGTTTGAAAACAGGCGTTGACAAAACAATTAAATAATGTCTGTAGATTCTATTACATTTTGAAAATGAAATGTATTTTAATAAACACTGCCTTTATAAGTATTTAAAGTGTGTATACATTTTTTTGGGACGCCCTGTATATAGCATGTCTGACCGGCAATCGGAAGGTCCTGGGTTCGATTCCCGGGCGGTCACCTCATTTTTCATTTGTTCGTTATTTCTCTTCCTCGTGTGCAGAACACTCCTCTATACTTACGTCGTTTCTATACATTAATATACTGCGTGGTTATTGCAGTTAAATGTGTGTATATATATATATATATAATATATATATATATATAGAGAGAGAGAGAGAGAGGAGGAGAGAGAGAGAGAGAGAGAGAGAGAGAGAGAGTTACAAGGAGTTACAAGGAAAAGAAGTACCTCAAAAGGCCTTGCGGCCCATACCGAGGAGGTACCAATGGCAACGGGTGCCAGGGAAAATTTTGTAAAAGTTTATTTTTCTTTCAACTATCCTAGCAGTAGTAGAAAACTGGATAGAAAAGTAGAAGGCTCTCTCCCCACCCTCCGCTCCCTCCCTGCCAGAGGCAGGTACGGAAAAAGGTTGAAGAAAATACCTTGACCCTGGAAAAGTAGCCAAGGAAATTTTACAGGAAAGTGGAGAATTTATAAATAGCTCTATATTTAGTTTGCTCACATGAGAGTATTCAGTACTTTGTCTAGCCTAGTTTTAAACACATTTACACTTTGACTGGAAACAACCTCTGAGGGAAGTTGGTTCCAGATATTAACTATTTTATAGGAAAAGAAATTTCCGCAGACTGAGGTCCTAAATGTCTTTACACACTCAAATAGTGTGCAAGATTTCGTCTATCCTTTTCTTGAACTGATCCACAGAGGAACTGTTCACAACTTCCAAAGGTAACCTGTTCCATGTGTCACAGATCTTATACGTAAAGTAATTCCCACACACACTAGTCCTAAACCGTTTCAAATCCAACTTCCAACCATTGTTGCGAGTTGGGTTATCATTTAAACTAAACATACTTCTAAAATCGACATCGTTGAACCCGCGTAAGAGCTTGAAAACCTCGATCAGTTGACCGCGCAGCCTCCGAGTTTCAAGCGAAAACAAGTTCAGGGCGCGTAACCGTCGATTGTAGCCCATATGCCTAACGGAAGGGATTAACTTTGTGGCCCTCGCTTGCACTCGCTCCAGCCTCTCAATATCTTTCCTGAGGGTGGGCGACCAGAACTGCACAGCATACTCCAGGTGCGGCCGAACAAGGGAATTGTACAGTGAGAGCACAATCTCCTTGTTCCGAAACTGAAATTGCCTCCTGATATAACCCAATAGTTTCTGGGCTTTCTTTTCCACCTCTACACACCTTTTCGTAAACTTAAGGTCCCTGCTAATTAGCACACCCAAGTCCTTTTCTAAATCAGTCACCTCGATATTACTACCCAACATCGAGTAGTCCGACTTGGGATTGGCGTAGCCAATGTGCATCACTTTGCATTTACCCAAGTTAAACGGCATTTGCCATTTTTCGGACCACACTCCTATCCTACCTAGGTCCGCACGCAGTTCCTCGATCGCTTCGGGCGTCCCAACATTGGCCCCAAGCTTGGTGTCATCAGCGAATTTGGCGATCCGGCTGACGATGCCACCGTCGATATCATTTATGTAAATGATAAACAACAGTGGCCCCAAAACGGAACCTTGAGGAACCCCACTAGTGACCGAAGCCCAACCCGAACTAGCCCCTTTAATTACCACCCTCTGCCGCCTATTCCTCAGCCAGTTTTCAATCCACCTACCTATTTCCCCACCGATACCCAGAGCGCGCAATTTCGCCATTAGCCGGCGGTGAGGTACCTTATCAAGGGCTTTCTGAAAGTCGAGATAAAGTATATCAATCGCCCTACTCTTATCGTACTCACTCAACATGACGTGGAAAAACTCGAGCAAGTTGGTGAGACACGACCTATGCCGTCTAAACCCATGTTGGGAGTCCCCAAGCAGCTTGTAGGAATCCAGATGGTCAACGATCCTATCTGCTATTATTCCTTCTAATAATTTACCTACAACTGAAGTGAGACTAATGGGACGATAGTTCCCTGGACTTTCGTGATCCCCTTTCCAACGATTTGTTGAAGACTGTAGCCAGGTGGGGAGCCACCTGGTCGCGCACTTCTCGCAACACTCTGGGGAGAAACTGGTCTGGCCCAGGAGCCTTACACGCGCTCAGTTTGTCTATTCTAGAGGCAACGACTGTCGCGGTACATCTAACACTATCCAGGCCAGCACCTTCGTGCCACACGCCTGGCTCGGGGATGACGCGGGTATCCTCCCTGGTGAACACTCCCGCAAAGTACTCATTAAGCACATTAGCGATGTCCGCGTCGGAGTTCCGCAGAACGCCGCTTCGGTCCTTGAACGGACCTATCATGCTTCTAATGGGCTTTCTACTATTAGCATAACTGAAGAACTCCTTAGGGTTCCCCTTGCAGAGGCTTGCCACCCGTAGTTCTTCGTTACGTTTCGCTAGCCTAACCTTCGGCTTCACTTCCCTACACAGGCGGACATACGCTTCAGTGTTCTCGTGGGAACGATTGGCCTTCGCCCTCCTATACGCTACTTTCCTATTTCGGATAGCCGAAGCGATGTCACGATTGAACCACCTAGGCTGTGTTGAAGCAGGGGTGAGCGGTTTTGAGGGTATGGCAGCAGACTGCAGCACCATAAACTCGTCCAGGAATGCACTCCACACTCCCTCAACATCGCCGCCAACCTCTAACCCCATCTCTCCTACGCTATCCCTTAGGCTAACAAAGTTCGCCCGCCGGAGATCGAGCTTACTGCCTCTCGAGTTACTACGCTTCACCCGAGGGACGCACACACGGAACCTAATAAGACCGTGATCACTCCCGCCCAATGATTCGTCAACGGTGAGGCCAGTGACGAGGTTGTCTTCGGTCGTGAATACTAAGTCTAGAACGCTTTCGCCTCGTGTAGGCTCGTTGACCCACTGAGTGAGGAAGTTCTCATCAGCAAAGTCAACTAGCCTCCTCCCTTCAGCATCGGCAGTCCTGTTTTCCCACTTTATGCCGCGACAGTTGAAGTCTCCTAAAACTACACACACCCTATCCCCTAGCAGGCTACTGAGTTCGGTGTACAGGGCTGTATCCTCCTCGAGGAGGAGATGCGGAGGTCGGTACACCAAGATTAACCTATAGTTCGTCCCTCCCACGTTCAGATCGACGCCAAGCAGCTCCCGTTCCGACCGGAGCTGGCAGTCAACCGGACTCAACGTGTCTCTGACGTATATTAGTACCCCACCCCCCTCCCCACGGGTGCGGTCTTTGTGAAACATTCTATACCCGGGAATTTCGAACTCCCCAACGTAATCCCTACGATCAGTATGAATCCAGGACTCGGTGATAGCAACGATATCCTGGTATTCTGATGCTAAGAGCGCCCGTAGCTCGCCAAACTTGTTCCTGATCGACCTAGCATTAAAAAGCTTTGCACGGAGGGAGCCTCCCCTATTCTGACCGCCCCCTAGCACGACCCGTTTCTCGAACAGCCAGGGCTGTCGGGAGTTGAAGAGCCCCTCACTAACAAGGGGACAATCTCCGCAGGAGACACACACACACATATATATATATATATATATATATATATATATATATATATATATATATATATATATATATATACAGGGTGGGCCGTAAGTTTCCATACATAGGAAAAATTAAACGTTTGTTTTTGTTTCAGATACCCTAAGAATATTCGTTTGACGTAAGATCTTGTTTCCTGATGAAGCAAATTTTTACGTCAATGGAGAGGTTAATCGGCAAAACATACGTTATTGGAGTAATGCTAACCCTAACTGGCTGAGTCCGACGAAGATGCAAGGTGCCGGTAAAGTGATGGTGTGGGCCGGGATATGGGGTGACAGAATTATTGGACCAATTTTTGTCAGTGGAAATCTTAATGCCGAAAGGTATCTTAACATGTTGCAAGAAGAGATTTTTCCCATCCCTGCTAAACGAGGAAGGTAACTTCCCAGTTTACTTCCAGCAAGATGGAGCTCCACCTCATTATGGTCTTCACGTGCGTCGGTATTTGGATCAGCAGTTTCCGGATGCTTGGATTGGTCGGCGTGGTCCTGTGGAGTGGCCTCCCAGATCCCAGATCTCACCCCCCTTGATTTCTATCTTTGGGGGCACTTGAAGGCCATGGTGTATCAGGAAAAGATACGAGACATAAATCATCTAAATTCTAAAGGAACGTATCACCAACGCCATTACAAGCATAACGTCAACTGTGCTAATGCGTGTTCATCAACAGTGGGGAACACGTATTGAAATGTGTTTTCAAAACAATGGCAACCATGTAGAGCATATTATATAAATAAAATGGTTGTCCATAAACAAATGTTTATTTTTCCTATGTATGGAAACTTACGGCCCACCCTGTATATATATATATATATATATATATATATAGAGAGAGAGAGAGAGAGAGAGAGAGAGAGAGAGAGAGAGAGACTCAAAAGGCCTTGCGGCCCATACCGAGGAGGTACCAATGGCAACGGGTGCCATGGAAAATTTTCTATGCATTCAAATAGTGTGCAAGAGAGTTACAAGGAGTTACAAGGAAAAGAAGCACCTCAAAAGGCCTTGCGGCCCATACCGAGGAGGTACCAATGGCAACGGGTGCCACGGAAAATTTTCTACACACTCAAATAGTGTGCAAGATTTGGTCTAACCTTTTCTTGAACTGATCCACAGAGGAACTGTTCACAACTTCTATAGGTAACCTGTTCCATGTGTCACAGATCTTATACGTAAAGTAATTCCCACACACACTAGTCCTAAACCGTTTCAAATCCAACTTCCAACCATTGTTGCGAGTTGGGTTATCATTTAAACTAAACATACTTCTAAAATCGACATCGTTGAACCCGCGTAAGAGCTTGAAAACCTCGATCAGTTGACCGCGCAGCCTCCGAGTTTCAAGGGAAAACAAGTTCAGGGCGCGTAACCGTCAATTGTAGCCCATATGCCTAACGGAAGGAATTAACTTTGTGGCCCTCGCCTGCACTCGCTCCAGCCTCTCAATATTTTTCCTGAGGGTGGACGACCAGAACTGCACAGCATACTCCAGGTGCGGCCGAACCAGGGAATTGTACAGAGAGAGCACAATCTCCTTGTTCCGAAACTGAAATTGCCTCCTGATATAACCCAATAGTTTCTGGGCTTTCTTTTCCACCTCTTTCTTAAAGATAGGGGTCACATTGGCTTCCCTCCAGTCACCAGGCACCTGGCCCGTCTCCAACGATTTGTTGAAGACTGTAGCCAGGTGGGGAGCCACCTGGTCGCGCACTTCTCGCAACACTCTGGGGAGAAACTGGTCTGGCCCAGGAGCCTTAAACGCGCTCAGTTTGTCTATTCTATCGGCAACGACTGTCGCGGTACATCGAACACTATCCAGGCCAGCACCTTCGTGCCTCACGCCTGGCTCGGGGATGATGCGGGTGTCCTCCCTGGTGAACACTCCCGCAAAGTACTCATTAAGCACATTAGCGATGTCCGCGTCGGAGGTTCGCAGAACGCTGCTTCGGTCTTTTAATGGGCTTCTAATGGGCTTTCTACTATTAACATAACTGAAGAACTCCTTAGGGTTCCCCTTGCAGAGGCTTGCCACCCGTAGTTCTTCGTTACGTTTCGCTAGCCTAACCTTCGCCTTCACTTCCCTACGCAGGCGGACATACGCTTCAGTGTTCTCATGGGAACGATTGGCCTTCGCCCTCCTATACGCTACTTTCCTATTTCGGATAGCCGAAGCGATGTCACGATTGAACCACTTCGGCTGCGTTGAAGCAGGGGGTGACCGGTTTTGAGGGTATGGCAGCAGACTGCAGCACCATAAACTCGTCCCGGAATGCACTCCACACTCCCTCAACATCGCCGCCGATATATATATATATATATATATATATATATATATATATATATATATATATATATATATAGAGAGAGAGAGAGAGAGAGAGAGAGAGAGAGAGACTCAAAAGGCCTTCGGCCCATACCGAGGAGGTACCAATGGCAACAGTGCCAGGGAAAATTTTCCACACCCTGAAATAGTATGCAAATTTGGTCTAACCTTTTCTTGAATTGATCCACAGAGGAACTGTTCACAACTTCTGAAGGTCACCTATTCCACGTGTCACAGATCTTATACGTAGAGTAATTCCCACACACACTAGTCCTAAACCGTTTCAAATCCAACTTCCAACCATTGTTGCGAGTTGGGTTATCATTTAAACTAAACATGCTTCTAAAATCGAATCGTTGAACCCGCGTAAGAGCTTGAAAACCTTGATCAGTTGACCGCGCAGCCTCCGAGTTTCCAGCGAAAACAAGTTCAGGGCGCGTAACCGTCGATTGTAGCCCATATGCCTAACGGAAGGGATTAACTTTGTGGCCCTCGCCTGCACTCGTTCCAGCCTCTCAATATCTTTCCTGAGGGTGGGCGACCAGAACTGCACTGCATACTCCAGGTGCGGCCGAACCAGGGTATTGTACAGAGAGAGCACAATCTCCTTGTTCCGAAACTGAAATTGCCTCCTGATATAACCCATCAGCTTCTGGTCTTTCTTTTCCACCTCTACGCACTGTTTGGTAAACTTAAGGTCGCTGCTAATTAGCACACCCAAGCCCTTTTCCAAATCAGTCGCCTCGATATTACTTCCTAACATCGAGTAGTCCGACTTGGGATTGCCGTAGCCAGTGTGCATCACCTTGCATTTATCCAAGTTAAACGGCATTTGCCATTTTTCGGACCACTCTCCTGTCCTACCTAGGTCCGCATGCAGTTCCTCGATCGCCTCCGACGTCCCAACATTGGCCCCAAACTTGCTGTCATCAGCGAATTTTGGCGATCCGACTGACGATGCCACCGTCTATATCATTTATGTAAATGATAAACAACAGCGGCCCCAAAACGGAAGCCTGAGGAACCCCACTAGTGACCGAGGCCCAACCCGAACTAGCCTCTTTAATTACAACCCTCTGCCGCCTATTCTTCAGCCAGTTTTCAATCCACCTACCTATTTCCCCACCGATACCCAGCGCGCGCACTTTCGCCATTAGCCGGCGGTGAGGTACCTTATCAAAGGCTTTCTGAAAGTCGAGATAGACTATATCAATCGCCCTACTCTTATCATACTCACCCAAAATGACGTAGAAAAACTCGAGCAAGTTGGTGAGACACGACCTATGCCGTCTAAAACCATGTTGGGAGTCCACAAGCAGTTTGTACGAATCCAAATGGTCAACGATCCTATCAGCTATTATCCCCTCTAATAATTTACCTACAACCGAAGTGAGACTAATGGGACGATAGTTCCCTGGACTTTCGTGATCCCCTTTCTTAAAGATAGGGATCACGTTGGCTTCCCTCCAGTCACCAAGCACCTGGCCCGTCTCCAACGATTTGTTGAAGACTGTAGCCAGGTGGGGAGCCACCTGGTCGCGCACCTCCCGCAACACTCTGAGGAGAAACTGGTCTGGCCCAGGAGCCTTAAACGCGCTCAGTTTGTCTATTCTATCGGCAACGACTGTCGTGGTACATCGAACACTATCTAGGCCAGCACCTTCTTGCCTCACGCCTGGCTCGGGGATGATGCGGGTGTCCTCCCTGGTGAACAATCCCGCAAAGTACTCATTAAGCACATTGGCGATGTCCGCGTCGGAGGTCCGCAGAACGCCGCTTCTAATGGGCTTTCTACTATTAACATAACTGAAGAACTCCTTAGGGTTCCCCTTGCAGAGGCTTGCCACCCGTAGTTCTTCGTTACGTTTCGCTAGCCTAACCTTCGCCTTCACTTCCCAACGCAGGCGGACATACGCTTCAGTGTTCTCATGGGAACGATTGGCCTTCGCCCTCCTATACGCTACTTTCCTATTTCGGATAGTCGAAGCGATGTCACGATTGAACCACTTAGGCTGCGTTGAAGCAGGGATGACCGGTTTTGCGGGTATGGCAGCAGACTGCAGCACCATAAACTCGTCCCGGAATGCACTCCACACTCCCTCAACATCGCCGCCGACCTCTAACCCCATCTCTCCTACGCTATCCCTGAGGCTAACAAAGTTCGCCCGCCGGAGATCGAGCTTACTGCCTCTCGAGTTACTACGTTTCACCCGAGGGACGCACACACGGAACCTAATAAGACCGTGATCACTCCCGCCCAACGATTCGTCAACGGTGAGGCCAGTGACGAGGTTGTCTTCGGTCGTGAATACTAAGTCTAGAACGCTTTCGCCTCGTGTAGGCTCGTTGACCCACTGAGTGAGGAAGTTCTCATCAGCAAAGTCAACTAGCCTCCTCCCTTCAGCATCAGCAGTCCTGTTTTCCCACTTTATGCCGCGACAGTTGAAGTCTTCTAAAACTACACACACCCTATCCCCTAGCAGGCTACTGAGTTCGGTGTACAGGGCTGTATCCTCCTCGAGGAGGAGATGCGGAAGTCTGTACACCAAGATTAACCTATAGCTCGTCCCTCCCACATTCAGGTCGACGCGAAGCAGCTCCAGTTCCGACCGGAACTGGCAGTCAACCTGACTCAACGTGTCTCTGACGTATATTAGTACCCCACCCCCCTCCCCACGGGTGCGGTCTTTGCGAAACATTCTATATATATATATATATATATATATATCGAGAGAGAGAGAGAGAGAGGAGAGAGAGAGAGAGAGAGAGAGAGAGAGAGAGAGAGAGAGAGATATTTGTATAAACTCGTTAAACATGTTTGGCAAAAATGTTGCCCACGGTATTGTGTTGCCGTAGGCGACCGCCTAGTTCGCCTAATGGTTAAACCGGCCCTGCTCAAAGGAAAGCAAGTATTAAAAATATGAAATAAAGTGTCATAGAAGAACTGAAACATGTGATCTGGGTCATTCATAGGTTCGACACAGTCAAATTGAGTATTTTCTACAGCCCCAATAAATTTTCTTTCGTTAACCTCAGAGAATATTCTGTAATCGATAGTTGTTTTATCCGCAACCTGAACAGTGTTATTGTAAATAGCGTAAGTAGGAAAATGATCACTGATGTTTGTGGTCATAATTCCCAAATTTACGAGGGCGCTGCTATTTACAGATAAGGGACCTCTTCAACAACACTGAAGGAAAATAGCTTGGTTGTCAGGGGTCCAAGACATTTTAACTAGCTTCCAAAGGACTTCAGAAACGTTACAGGGGTCAAAGTTGTCTTCAAAAGAAGACTAAATGTCTGGCTGAGGGGGTACCAGATGAGCCGGGTGTACCCTGGCTATGTGCGGTGGAGACCACAAGAGAGTAACTCGCTCCTCCATAAGGCCAGGCCTAGAGGTGGGGCCACCAGTTTGACCTTCGTGTGAAGAGAGACCAACGCACGGAACTGCAACGAGGAGGTTAACGATATATATATATATATATATATATATATATATATATATATATATATATATATATATATATATATATATATATATTATATATATATATATATATGTGTGTGTTTATATATATATATGCTGCAAACCCACAAGGAAAAAGAAAAACGATTCCAAGGCCTTTCGTGTATTCAAAGCTACACCTCGTCATGGAATGAAGATAAAAGGCGAGATGCCCATAAATATATACAACGTACAGGAAAAACAAAACAATTAGCACATACTTAACAAGGGTTAATGAGAGGCAAAAGAAATTTTAACATGATATCGTCAATTTTAAACGTCCCCACTTTTTTATTCTGGCCATCATCCTTCGATTAAATCCTTTATTTTCTCTGCTATGTTTCTTCCAGCATTGAGAGTTGTCAGTCCTGAATTTTTAGATTCCGAGTTATGCAATATCATGAATATTGGTACTAAATTATGTTATCCTATTTCATTTTTAGATAACTGTCTTAAGAAAGCCAAGAATAGGTATTATAATAATGTAATTGTAAAGCAATTTCAGCGTAAAAATATCCTTAGCCTACCTTACCATGTTAATTTTCAATACCTTCCAACTGTACTTAAAGCAATTGGTATTAATGTAATCTTTAAGTATAATAATACTGTTAAATCACGCCAAATAAAGAATAGCCCTGATAATGTTGTTGGTTGTGTGTATTCGATCGGATGTACACAATGTAACTCAGTATATATAGGCCAAACCGGTAAAACGTTAGATATTAGGGTAAAACAGCATAAATATGCTTGTAGAACAGCTAATAATTCCAATGCTTTATTTAACCATATGTATAGATGTAACCATAGCATCAAGTGGGATAGTTCTAAAGCGCTTGTTAAAAACAGATATAATAGAAAGAAATATTCTAGAATGTGCATTTTTTCATTTTAAAAACAATTTCAATAACAGTGCGGGGACGTATAAAATTGACGATATCATGTTAAAATTTCTTTTGCCTCTCATTAACCCTTATTAAGGTTGTGCTAATTGTTTTGTTTTTCCTGTACGTTGTATATATTTATGGGCATCTCGCCTTTTATCTTCATTCCCTGACGAGGTGTAGCTTTGAATACACGAAAGGCCTTGGAATCGTTTTTCTTTTTCCTTGTGGGTTTGCAGCATTCATTCATTTCACGTGTTTTATTGAGAAAATTCATCCCATATATATATATAGATAGATATATATATGTGTGTATATATATATAGATATGTGTGTGTGTATATATATATATATATGTGTGTGTGTATATATATATATATATATATATATATATATATATATGTGTGTGTGTGTGTGTATGTGTATATATATATTATATATATATATATATATATATATATATATATATATATATATATATATATGTGTGTGTGTGTGTGTGTGTGTGTGTGCATATATATACAGATAAGGGATCAGTCTTTCCTTGTGAACAGACGTGTTTTATCGAGTGTCCAGTGTTATCAATTGAATAAGTGGTTTTCGTTGAAATGTTTTAAAAAAAATAGTGTTCTGTTTATTCATAACTAAATTACTTCGTGCTACTAATCATTCATTAACGAATATATTTCATTTATTGACGTTATTCAGTACTATATTATTTGATCAAACCAAAGCTACTACACGTGGCTTGCCTTGTTTGTTTTTCAAATCTATCAGAAAACGTGGAGACATAAGGTTCATTTCTCCTTCTTTCGAGAGGTCAGGTAAAGTGTGGTCACACACCGTGTGAAGAAAAGGAAAAAAGTCGGGTCGAATCGCGGACAGATAAGTATTATAAATACTCTTCTTTTACAGATTTTTTGTCGGTAGCTTAATTCTATATTAATTTAGTATAAATTTGTATTAGAAGAACCTGTTTCTGCGTTTCAAAAACGCGGTAGACCTACGTTGTAATTTATTAATTTCCAAACCCTCGTTTTTTGTTTTTCGTTTTTTGTTTTTTGGTTTTTTGTTGTTTAACTAAATAAAAGCATGGCACCCCCGTCAAGTACTTCCAGTCGCTGTGAAGGGAAATTTGCCGCTTACGCGTTTACAATGGCTAATAATAATGAACAGTTAGTTTGCAGGTGGTGCTCAAACTTGGAAGTGCTGAGGAACGAGTTAGAACGTGAGAAGGAGGCCAGAGTAAGGCTTGAAGAAAGGGTGATGCTCCTGACGGCAAAATTAGAATCCCTTGAGACTCCAGTCACGACCTCTCTTGCCTCAGTTTCTACTAATAATATAAATAGTACTAATAGCCCTCTCTCTTCTCCTAGTTCCCAACCCTTCGTTCGAGTGCGTAATGGAGCCCCATTGAGAAAACCTAAGACATGTCTACCAGTAATAACAAACAATAAGTTTTCTGTTTTAGGTTTCGATGATGCTGATGAACCGGAAATACGACTCGTTGGCGATTCCATTGTTCGAGGGCAGCTCGAGGAATTCTGTGGGAGAAACCCTCGTCGTAGGCGCCGTTACTGCTACCCCGGTGCAAGGGTGGAGGATATAACTAGTAGTGTTGACCATTTTACAGACGGTACCGCCGAGGACACAACGTGTGTTATTCATGTCGGTACTAATAACGTTTTAAATTCTAGATCGGAAGAACTGCTGGCTAGGTACAGGGACTTACTAGAGCGATTAAAGGAAAAAAACTAATAAGATTGTTTTAACAGATATACTTCCTCGATTTCTACAGCAAGGCGACCTATATTAACAATAACCTAAAGTCTCTTTGCCAACAGGAAGGAGTGCATTTTGCGAATTTTTGGAACAGTTTCTACGGCAGGAGGGACTTGTTCCTCAGAGATGGACTTCATCTTAATGACGTTGGAGCTGCGCGTTTAGGAAGACTATTTCATAATACTGTCTCTTCTTTTCAGGCTGCCGTAACTCGAACGGTCCCAGCGTAAATTCCACAAATTTCTCCTGCGCTCGCGAAGGTGTCGCAATTAGAAACAATTTGAAGGTTATATCCTTAAATGCTCGTAGCCTGCGAAATAAAAGAAACGAATTTTTTTCTTTAATTGCTTGTAAAGACTATGATTTAATTGCGATAAATGAATCGTGGCTTAGCACTGAAACTCGTGACTTTGTAGGGGAGTATCAAATTAAAGGTCATAGACTTTTTGTTAAAAACAGAATAGGTAGGCGAGGAGGCGGTGTTATGTTGTATATCAAAGATAATATTGCGAACGTTATAGAAGTAAAGCATACAATTCCAGAACCGATAGATTCGATTATAGCAGAACTTAAATTGAACGATTTCAAACTTGTTGTTGCAGTTATATATAGGCCCCCTAATCAAACAGCTGATACGGACGAAGCGTTATATCGTGAACTAAAGAGAATAATCGGTAGTGAGCAGGCTTTAGTTATGGGTGACTTTAATTGCGCCAACGTAAATTACGATACAATGCAGGGAGACGCGGAAGGTAATCGTTTAGTTAATTTTCTCGAAGATAGCTTTCTTATTCAAAAGGTTGGGGAACCTACGAGGTTGGACAGTATTTTAGATTTAGTAATAACTACAGATGATAGGCTAATTACTGATCTTCAAGTAATAGAACCGTTAAGCAATAGCGATCACAATATAGTAGAGTTTGTCCTCTCAGTAAGTCACTCGAAACAAACTAACTCGACTAAAATTCCTAACTTCCAGCACGCAGACTTTTGTAAATTTCGAAATAAATTGTCACACGTCAATTGGGAAAACGTAATGGCGAACTCCAACACAAAACTAATGTTGGAATCGCTCGAAACGGTATTTAGGACTATAAATGAGGAATGTGTACCGTACAAAATTAAGCGTGCGAAAGTAAACAACACGCCCTTGTGGTTTACTTCTAGAGTAGGAAATATTATAAAAAGTAGAGATAGGGCTTATAGGCTACATAAGTGCGATAAAGACAATTTGTGGTTACGAAACAACTACATATCGCTAAGGCGTAAAGCGAAAAGTGTAATAAAAAAGTCCAAGCGCGAATTTGAAATCTCCATTGCTCGTGACGGTAAAGAAAACCCCAAGCGATTCTTTCAATACGTCAATAATAGAAATCCAGTAAAAAGTGTCTTGGGGCCTTTGAAAAATGTAAACGGAGATCTAGTTTCTGAAAACAAGGAAATGGCTACCTTGCTAAACGAATTTTTTACGTCAGTTTTTACTATAGAAGATCTAACGAATATCCCTACGGTCATAGACATAATACCTTTTGATAATGGTAATATTTTGGATAATATAGTGGTTAGTGAAGGGGAGGTAATGCGCTATATTGATAAAATGAAAACGCGTAAATCATCGGGGCCGGATTCCATATATCCCATACAACTAAAAGAATTAAAAGATAGCATTGTTGTGCCGCTAACAAAGATTTTTAATGCGTCTATTCTGAGGGGTGCGGACCAGATAATTTCAAGTTAGCAAACGTAACACCTATCTTTAAGAAAGGCGATAAAGGTGCGGCGGGAAATTATAGGTCAAACAGTTTAACGTCTGTTGTAGGTAAGCTACTGGAATCAATAATTCGGGATCGTATAGTCGAACACTTAGAATTGCATAAACTAGTTAGAAATACGCAGCACGGTTTTAGGCGAAACAAATCTTGCTTAACTAATCTTTTAGAATTTTCCCAAAGCGTGGTTGACGTTTACGATAGACATCGGGCGGTTGATGTAGTGTATTTAGCAAAAAGCGTTTGACACCGTGCCGCACAAAAGACTCATTGAAAAAACTAGGGCTCATGGAATCAGGGGTGTAGTAATAAATTGGCTAGAAGAGTGGTTGCGAGGTAGGAAACAGAGGGTGGTCGTTGATGGAGCGGAGTCGTGTTGGGCTAATGTAGAGTGGCGTTCCTCAGGGTTCTGTATTGGGCTCCTTGCTTTTTCTTATATATATTAACGATTTAGATGTCGGCCTAGTCAGTACAGTTTCAAAGTTTGCGGATGACACGAAGCTGGGTGGTAGGGCGATTAATGACGAAGATAGAGGTAAAATCCAGGAAGATCTGAATAAAATCGTTGATTGGTCAGTCACATGGCAAATGAGATTTAACGTTGATAAGTGCAAAATTTTGCATATAGGTTCGCGTAACGGTAATTTTGCGTATAGTATGTCAGGGAAAGGTTTAACAAGGTAGAGCAGGAAAAAGATTTAGGAGTTATAGTCACTGGTGATTTAAAAGTAGCGAAACAAAGTACAGCAGCGGTCAATAAGGCGAACAAAGTGTTAGGTTTTATAGCTCGGAATTTTGAGTACAAATCGCGCGATATTATAGTTCCTCTTTATAAATCATTAGTTAGACCCCATTTGGAGTACGCGGTCCAATTTTGGAATCCGCATATGCGCAAAGATATAGACAAAATCGAAAGAGTTCAAAGACGAGCAACTAAGATGATTCCGTCGCTTAGGTCAAAGTCGTACGAGGATAGGCTTAAGGTGTTAAAACTGACAACACTCGAGACTAGGAGGCTAAGGGGTGATCTAATCCAGGTTTTCAAAATTATGAATGGGTTCGATAACGTAGATAGAGATAGCTTTT
>JAJOZX010000788.1:112500-117500 GCA_023014485.1 Bathynomus jamesi
GTGAACCACAATATTTTATTTGCAAAACTAGAAGACAGGAAGGTTCCCATGTACATATTAAATTTATTGAAATTTTGGTATTCCCACCAATCTTTCACTGTTAGGTGGGGCAATGTACTATCCGAGTGTTTTGGCTCCTCTTGTGGGTGAGACAAGGCTCCTTGCTCCCCCTATGCTGTTTAATGTGTATATTGACGGATTAATTGCTTCACTTAATGAGGCAACAGTAGGATGTTGTATAGATAACACAAGGATAAATAACTTAGTTTATGCCGATGATATGGTGTTAATAAGTCCCTCTGTTAAAGGTCTGGATCGGCTACTAAAAGTCTGCGAAGTGTATTCGCAGAAACATGATATTCTTTTTAATGTGACAAAAACTAAGGTTATGCAATTTTATCCTAAAAGCTGTAATCAGCCAGCTGATATAAGGTTTAAAATGAATGGTGAAGTAATTGAGGAAGTACAAGAGTTTAAGTATTTGGGTCAAACTATTACCAGCTCCTTGAGTGATGACTCGGATATAAGAAAACAATCTCGAAGCCTGTGTGCTAAAGCGAATATGACCATAAGGAACTTTCGTTTCTGTACAAGTGAAGCTAAAGACACACTCTTTCGTACTTTCTGCAGTAATATATACGGTCAGCAACTCTGGGTGAATTATAAAAAAGCTTCTGGCAGAACCCTAAATTTGCTGTACAACAGGTCGTTTAGACTCTTACATAAATTACCCCCGAGATTCTCAGCTTCGCAAATGTTTGCAACCCGCAATGTTCCGAGCTTCCCGGAGGTAACAAGACGTGCTCAACACAGTCTAATGCAAAGAATTGGTCTCTCTTCACACGGAGGTCAAGCTGGCGGCCCCGCCTCTAGGTCTGGCCTGGTGGAGGAGCGAGTTGCTTTCTTGCGCTCTCCACCGTACATAGCCAGGCACGCCCGGCTCATCTGGTACTGTCCTGAGCCAGGCATCCAGTCTTTTCTTGAAGACTTCAACTTTGACCCCCGTTACGTTTCTGAGGTCCTTAGGAAGCTGATTGAAAAGTCTTGGCCCCCTGACAACCAAGCTATTTTCCTTCAGGGTTGAGGAGGTCCCTTGTCGTGCTTTTAATTTGGGAACACTACACATTCTGCCTTTCCTATTTTCCAGTGTTGTTTGAATGGTAATTGGGTTTAGTTTTAGGTTTGGTACCAGTTTCTCGATCATTTTCCATATGTAGATTATAATGTACCTCTCTTCTTCTTCTTTCCAGTGAGTACAGATTTAGTTTACGTAGTCTTTCCCAGTAGTTGAGTTCTTTGCAGCCATCAATCTTGGCTGTGAAATGCCTTTGCGTTTCTTCTAGTTTATTAGTTTCTTCCTTTTTATATGGGGACGTCAAAACTGAGCAGTATTCAAGTTTTGGTATATATCAGTGTTTTTAGCAGGGGAATCATTACTGTCCTGTCCCTTCTCTTGAACGTTCTTAGAACCTGTCCGGCGACTCTTTTGCTTTATTTATCGCTATCTGATTTTTGTTTCGAATTTCGCATCATCTGTCATTATTATCCGAGATCAATCGCTTTCATGCTTCTCTGAATTTCCTGTCTATCTGGAGCATAATATGCAGTCTGTTTAAGTTCTTCTTTTCTACCATATCTCAAGAGCTGAAATTTCTCGGCGTTGAATGTTATGTTGTTGTCTTCTGACCATTTGTATATTTTGTTCGTGTCCCTCTGCAAGGCCTCCACGTCATGTACATCGCTGATTTTTCTGCTGATCTTTGTATCGTCTGCAAAGGATGTTACTATACTATTGCTGTTTACTCCGCTGTCTATGTCTGTTAGCATGAAATGAACAGGAGTGGGGCCAGTACTGTCCCTTGTGGTACTGAGCTGCGTACTTCGATTCTGATGATGATATACCTTGAATTTTGACGACCTGCAGACGATCACTAAGGAAGTTGTAGATCCATTTTCCCACTTTGCCTGTTATTCCCATGTCTTTAATTTTATGTCCTATTATACCATGGTCACATTTATCGAAAGCTTTAGCAAAATCTGTGTATAAACATCGTAGTTGTCATTGCCTTCCAATGCATCTAGGATATTGTTGTAGTGCTCTATTAGTTGTGATAGGCATGATCTACCTGATCGGAATCCATGCTGATTTTCGTTGAATCTTTCCGTGTCTCCAGGAAATCATAAATTTTCTCTCTAACTATTCTTTCAAATACTTTGGTGAGGTGGGACGTCAGTGACACGGTCTATAGTTCTTTGCTTGAGATCTGTCCCCTCCTTTATATATAGGGACAATGTTTGCTCTTTTCAAGATGCTCGGTATTTCCCCAGTGTCTAGGGATCTTCTCCATGTCCAGTATAAAGGTGTAGCTATTTCATTTTTACAGTTTTAATCAATAATGCGTTCCAATTGTCCGGACCTGCAGCTGAATGTAGTTTCATTTGTTCTATAGCTCTCGCTACATCTTCTGGTGTAAACTCAAAGTCTGTTATATACTCTCCTTGCAATTCCTCTTCAAAGAATGCATTTATGTCAGGTATCGCTTTGTCACTTTTTGGGGTACTGAAAACTGATTCATATTGAGCTCTCAATGTATCAGATATTTCTTTTGGATCGTCGGTTAGTTCATTATTTCCCGTCCTTAAGGGCCCAATAGCGGCGCACGTTTTTGTTTTCCTTTTTGCATAGCTATAGAAGTATTTTGGATTTTCCTTTATTGCTTCTACCGCCTTTTCCTCTTCCCTCTCTGTATGGTCCTTAATCAGGGCTTGTATTTCCCTATCGATACCCTCCAGTTTTTCTTTTATTATTTTCCTGCCATTATCTCCGCAGTTTCCTAACTTCGCCTCCACTCTCTTTCTTTTGCGGAATAGTCTTCTCTTTTGCCTTTCTAGCCAGCTCCTCTTTCCTTTGCTGTGATTTCGGAGCATATTTTTCTAAAATTCTCAGCGTTTTTTCCTCCAAGGTTGTTAGCATTTCTTCAGTTGTTTTATTCTCGAAAATTGTTCTCCATTCTATTTGGGCCATGTGCGATCTGATTGCTTCCCAATTTATAGTCTTCGAGTTTAAGTTAAAGGCCCCGAATTTACTTCTTTCCACAATATGTGTATTGTCTTCTAATGCTGCCATCATATTGTTGATATCTCGATTAAGTTGTGGTCTGAGATAATGGTTGGGGTTATTTTTTTATCAGCAATCAAGTTCGCGTTATTCGTGAATACCAGATCCAGGCAGTTATTTTTTCTGGTATTTTCTGTTATCTCCTGTGTCAGCATAAATTCGTTTGTGAAAGCCATCAACATTTTTGCTTGTTCCTGATATATGTCTGTATATATATATATATGTATATATGTGGTGTGTATGTATATATATATAATATATATATATAATATATATATATATATATATATATATATATATATATGTCACAACCATGCGATTTACCATTTCTATGGTTGAACAGTATCCATGTTTGTGCCATTAGAAGTTCGCTGTAAACAGCGAATGTCCCTCCCTTAGCTGTGCCTCTCTAATTCGTCTCCTTTGATTTCTCCCAAATAATGACTTATACTGTACGTACAGAGTAAATCACTCTGACGTCATAAAGTAACTTAGTTTCCTTCACGTTTCGATCACGTGCTTAGTATGAGGCTATCCTTAGTATTCAATGTATGGTACATTCTTTAATACTAATAAAAGCTTTACTATCTATAAGTCATTATTTATATGTTGTGTCCTGTCGGTGTTATGCAACCATACTCATTCATACATCCATGTTCCTTCTTGACCGTTGTCCTTTATTAATTTTATCACCTATTACCTATTTTATTACCTATTACCCATTGTCTAGTTATGCTCTATCAACTTATCAGTCTATGTTTACTCGTGTTATATTACGCACACAACCTATTGTGTGACGAATGATATGTGTACACTACTGTGTGCAGTCGTACATGTCTATTGACGATCATGATTACGTACATGTATTCTTTTTACGTTTTATTTTTTTTATTATTTCACCTCTCGCAAGTTGTTTATTATTGCTGAGACGAAGGTTCGAATTCCGATTACGTCGTCAAAAGCGAGCCTCTGAATTCGAATTCTTCTCTCTTGACTCTGCTACCAATTTATAACGTTAAGATGTGATGTTATATTATTATAATATACCATATTGTTCCCTGCCAGGCTACTGGTTATTATCTACTTAGGCACATAGTTATCCACGTTCTCATTACCTGTACTTACTACTTCTACCTAATTGTCATTCAAATTCCGTTACTTATGTGGTACGTTATCATTAATGTCCGTGTACTTTCAAATGAAAAGTACACCGTATTTTTTCTCCGCTTTCCTCATCGCTGGCTAATTAGACCTTCAAACTATAATAACCAACCATTCTTCTAATAATATTTGACATAATTTGGCGTAATCACTGTTAACTATAAATACAGGGTGTCCGAGAATTATCTGTACAATTTTTGGCTGTTATTAAAAGTCAACCATGAAGTGTAGAAATTCCAGTGTTATCCCATTTTACAGAGAATCTCTAAGTTTTTTTCTGATACCAAGTTTTGACAAGTTTTTTAGAAATTCCAGTGTGTCCGAACATTATCTGTACAATTTCATCTTTTAATAAAATTCTTGATAACACACGTAAAATTCTTAAACAAGATTATTTGGAATCTGTATTTTCAAAAGTTTCTTTTATTAAAGTAACGTTGTTACAAACATTCGATATGTGCACCATTAGTGATTCGCAAAACATCCAATCGATACTCCAAATGTTGCCATGTACGCTGCAGCATATCCACATCAATTTGCTCAATAGCAGCTGTGATTCTTGCTTTTAAATCATCAATGTCTGTCACCCGCGTACATTTCTAAAAAACTTGTCAAAACGTGGTATCAGAAAAAACTTAATGAGATTCTCTGTAAAATGCGACAACACTGGTATTTCTACACTTCATGGTTGACTTTTAATAACAGCCAAACATTGTACAGA
>JAJOZX010000788.1:122500-135000 GCA_023014485.1 Bathynomus jamesi
CCATAAACAAAACACGGGAACATTACCCCGATTTAGCAAACCAAACTACCGAAAGAGTAGAGAAACCCCTGTACATTATATTCAACAGCAGCAGCCACAACACCAACAACAACCCTATAAATCGAGGCCAATGCAGGGACACCACCCCAGAAACAAGCCCCCCAAACCCAGAATACACGCCCTCCTCCACAGTGTTTTAACTGCGATAGCTTTGGGCACATGATAAGTCAATGTAATTACCCCTTATTGCTCCCACTGTCACGAACATGGTCATCGCCGTGGCGATCGCCAAAAGTGTGCTGATAAAGCCCCTGCAGGGTATAGACCCCACTTTCAGAAACCAAACCAACCACGTTCCCAAAACGTATCCCAAAAGTCATCCAATCCCCAGAAACCAGTCCATTCCCAGCCTCAGTCGAACTACCAACCCAATAGATCACGACCACAGGGTCAACCACACTCTTACCCCATGTACAAACCTCAGTACAACCAGCAAGGTCAACTAGTTCGGTACGTAGAAGTACCCGTGGAGGAATCATTTTCCCCAGAGAACAGTTTTCAAGAACACCCTCCAGCGTATGATATCCCGTAGAATATGACCCAGGTCCTCCCATAGAAGACCATTCGAGCCCTTTTTTAGACCCTACATTGGAGGCGGCAGTTCAACCTCCTCCCTCCTAAATTACAGTAATGAACCCAGATACGCACACAAACTCCCCATCAGGATAATAGGTGCGGACCTCCTAGATTTAATAATAAATTGTAGCACCGATAACCAAGATTTAACTGCTCTCCTAGATACAGGAGCACACGCGACGTTAATTAAGAAACAATGTGTAGATGAATTATTAGAGAATACAAATTACAAATATGAACTTAAGGCACCATCCTGCCAACTCAGAGGAGTTACGGGCACACCCATACCTACATACGGAGAAATTGAGTTATATTTAGAAGTTGGAAACGCGGTATACCCCGCGAAATGTTGTATAGTGGACACAGTCGCCACCTTTCAGACAGACATCCTACTAGGTATGGATTTTTTTAACCGGAATCAATGGGAGATTTACCCAGCCGGAAAGTTAGTAAAGTGTCGAAATAGGACACACCATCTCCGTGAGAATGACAGACAGCTTAATAATAGAATTAGTCAGTTCAGATTTCCGAAAGAAATAGGAAACCCCCTCCACTTGATTGCAGTTCAAGTCAGCCGGTTGTATCCAGAGGGACAACCGCTCCAGAAATCAGACCCCAGGGTAATCAGTTCCAGTTGTTGAATCCAGTTGGATCAACACAGTCAGTTTCCAGTCAGTCAGTTTCCAGTCAGTCAGTTTCCAGTCAGCCAGTTTCCAGTCAGCCAGTTTCCAGTCAGCCAGTTTCCAGTCAGCCAGTTTCCAGTCAGCCAGCTTCAGTTCAGCCAATAAGGCAAATTTTAGTCGCCGAACCAGAATCAGATTCACAATTTTTCATATGCCCTACCGAGCATATAACAGTAGCACCTTATGAGAAGATTTGTTTCCTAGCAAAAGTAGTTAACAGTCAAGGAAAATTATTAGAGTCAGAGCGTACTCTGATTACAGAGAAAAGTAATTTCAAAAGAGATGTTCTTATTGCCCAAGTCCTTAGTCAGAGTCAGAATTCAGCTATCCCTGTTGTTTGTTTAAACAAAGGAAAAAGTCCTATAGAATTAACTTCAAATCAGAAAATAGGAACTGTTTCCACAGTAGAAGTAGATTCAGATTTCCCCATCAGTATGATAAATCGTGTTTCCAGTTCCTTAGAGTTAAATCCTTCAGTATTAAAAGAAGAATATAAGAAATGTCTGGAGCACTCCCTTCAGGAGTCACCAGCTTTACAGGATCCCAAACTAATGGAATCACTTCTCGATTTCCTGATAAGAAATAGAGATGTGATTGCCCTAAAAGGAGATCCTCTGGGCCGAACTAATTTGGTCCCTTTTGAAATCAAGTTGGAACCCAATTCCAAACCCATTTTCATTCCTCCCTATCGGGTTCCACATTCCCATTAGTCACTATTGAGGAACACATCAAGGACATGTTGGAGCAGGATGTCATTCAGCCTTCAGCTAGTCCCTGGTCCGCTCCTATGATTCTCGTCTCAAAAAGGACGGAACATCTCGCCCTTGTATAGATTTTAGACGCCTGAACAACATTACCATCCCAGACCGTTTCCCGATTCCAAACATGCAGGAAACAATTCTGAACGTAGGGAAAGCGAACTTCTTTTCATCCCTCGATTTAGCATCGGGTTATTGGCAAATGGAGGTCAGTCCCGAATCTCGGGCATTGACTGCTTTCTCCACTAACCGAGGCCATTACGAATTCCAGGTTTTACCTTTCGGAGTCCGAAATGGGCCTGCTAATTTCTCTAGGTTGATGAATATAGTCCTTTCCGACCTATTAGGTGTCGAAGCTCTCGTTTATCTTGACGATATTATCGTCTACAGTTCGGACATAAAAACACACTTTCAACGCCTTCAGAATGTGCTATCACACTTGAGAAAAGCACACCTTAAACTGAAGCTTGCAAAGTGCAATTTTTTACAAGAATCCCTGGTATACCTAGGATTCCTACCAGTGATGTAGGTCTCGAGATCGGTCTCGGTCTCGAGACCGATCTCGAGACCCAATTTGCAGATCTCGATCTCGATCTCGGTCTCCGCTATTTAGATCTCGGTCTCGATCTCGGTCTCGACAGACGCGGTCTCGGTTTTTCTCCCCGAGACCTTTCGAGACCTCTCAAGACCGTAATGAAAAATACATGTTATTGGCATACTCATGATGGTGGCTTGGTTGAACAGACACAATTCAGAATGTTTATGAAAGTTTGTAAAAGTAAGGGACTCTAGGTATTCACTAATCAGTCACCCTGTTTTCAGTTGCCACGTTTGTCTTGCGGGAGAGTGTGGGTCTGGATTTTTTTAGGTTAGCGCTACAAACAAATTTGCCCCCACCCCCCTTACCCCCGTCAGATTAATTTTATTGAAAATGGAAACACTAAATAGAGAATTATATATATTATATATATAAGTATATATTATAAGGCCACTTAGTGTTGCCAAACGGCTTGTCAACCTCTGTGGCGTGATAAAAACGATTATCCTCCCATCCAATATGTATTTGAAAAAATAAAATGCTTCACACAAAAATAATGCAAGAAATACAGCATAAAGAAAACAGTACCGATAAATTCAAGAGTCAAACCAAAGTTCCGAGACTAATGGCAAAATATCAAAGCTATCGGTCCAAGCAGAAGAACGTTGAAACTGGGAAGATTTTGAACCGCAGGGAACAGTTGCGGCGGTACCTTTAGAGATCGATGAATCTCATATTTTAGACAATTGCTCTCCAATAAAGTTTTGGCACCAGAAAAGGGATAAATTCCCATCACTGGCCAATATTGCCATGACTGTTTTAACAGTGCCTGCCTCTAGTGCTCCAATTGAGCGTGTATTTAGCCATGGAGGCATAATAATGAGGCCCCACAGAAGTCGAACTTCAGCAGATCTTCTGAGCATGCTGATGTTCCTTAAGTGTAATGAGCACCTATCATGCTTTAAATAAATACACAAGTCAAACTGGGTAGTGGGTACGTTCATTAAACCTTCTGTAACAGATATAAAAGAAGTAAATAAATAAAAAGTACGTGTATATATATATTCATTTGTTAATTTATACGCAGGGGTGGGGAAACCCTCGCCCGCGGGCGAAATTTCGCCCACGAGCTAATTTCAATTCGCCCGCTTAGGTATTTATTATTTACTAAAAAATTATTTATTTACAGCCCAGCAAATAGCTTTTTAAAATACATCTATATACAGCGTGTCCCAAAGAAATGTATACCCACTTTGTTCGATAATACCAGCTATGAGGATAATAAATATATTACTTTTTATATGTTTTTAATAAAGAATGTTCTCCTGAATCTAAATATGTAATTATTTTTTTAAAATCGAAAAACAAAAAGTTACAGATGTTTAAATTATAATTATTATTTTCGAGACTTCATGTGCGATATTTTCTAATATTTTTGCACGTATACGAGATAAGTTTGAAACCGACGGCACTGTGCAAAACTTACAAAAACAACGTTCTGGAAGACGTCGAACATCTTAGATCAGTGGTTCTTAACCTTTTTACTACCATGCCCCCCTCTAGGAATTGGTCCTTCCCTCCACGCCCCCCTTCAATCAAAATAACATTCTCAATAACTTCTCAATATTAGCCCATGCTCTCCTTAAGAGAATAACAAATACAATTAGAGAAATTCCTGTTTCTAGGGGGGCGCGCCCCCCAGGTTAAGAACCACTGTCTTAGATAAAGTGTCATTTAACCATGGAATTTGTAAATTTTTTGAATTAACTAATAATTACAACATTTATGCTTCAATATCAACACTAAACATAAGTATCTCAAAACAGTCGGTTAAAATATTAGAAAATATCGCACATGAAGTCTCGAAAATAATAATTATAATTTAAACATCTGTAACGTTTTTGTTCTTCAATTTTTAATAAAAATAATTACATATTTAGATTCAGGAGAAAATTCTTTATTAAAAAACATATAAAAAGTAATATATTTATTATCCTCATAGCTGGTATTATCGAACAAAGTGGGTATACATTTCTTTGGGACACGCTGTTATATAAGCTTAAAATTTGCCAGACGCCCGCGGAGGTGTTTATGTTATCGATTTTCGCCCTTGGTACTGAAAAGTTTCCCCACCCCTGATTTATAGGCTACACTTTTTGCATTCAACACACTACATCTGAGAAAGTAGTTATTAGTTTATTAATATACTTAACATAGTCTAATTTCCATAGTAGTGTAAAACAAATTGAAAGGGCATGAGCTTGGTCTCGATCTCGTCGATCTCGGTCTCGAATTTAAGGGTCTCGATTTCGGAAGGTAGTACTCGATCTCGAACCTTTGATCTCGGTCTCGATCTTGGTCTCATAGGATCAGGTCTCGTGTCTCGGTCTCAGTCTCGGACTTGGTGTTCTCGACATACATCACTGATTCCTACTCTCGTCACAGGAATTAAACCTGATCCAGCCAAACTCGAAGCCCTGGAAAGGTACCCTGTACCCAAGACCATCGACGACGCCCGTGCATTTATTGGTTTTGTCGGATTCTATCGGAACTTTATCCCCCAATTTTCGAATATTGCTAAACCCATTACTAATTTGTTCCAGAAAAATTCGAAATTTAACTGGGAATCCGATCACCAACATGCCTTTGAAACTTTAATTAATAAACTAACCTGTCATCCCATTTTACAATATCCTGATTACACAAGACCCTTCATCATAGCCACAGATGCTTCCTCCTATGGACTAGGAGCCGTCCTGTTACAGGACGTAGACGGTGTGGAATTACCCATTGCTTATGCCAGTCAACTTCTCTCTGCACCTCAACGGAATTATTCCACTACGGACCGAGAGGCCCTAGCGGTATATTGGGCTTTGAAAAAATTCCGAAATATCGTCTATGGCTACGATGTAACCATCAAGACTGATCATAAGCCACTCACGTACCTCTTCAAGGACAAGCTACTTGAAGGACGATTGAGTAGATGGGCTCTGTTGATTCAGGACTTTGCAGCAAAAATCGTATACAAACCGGGAAAACTGCAAGTTATTCCAGACGGATTGTCGAGACTCAAGCCCGACGCCCAAGTGAATAAAATAGGAATTCTTCCTGTGTTCGACTACGAGTGTCTGCAATACTCCCAACAACAGGACCAACACACCCAAAACCTTCGGGCGCGCCTGGAACAAAAGGAACCATCGAAGGTAAAAGAACAGTACAACCTCAAAGATGGGCTCGTACATTTCAGGAACGAAGATGGAAACGACCTCGTGGAGATACCAAAGGATCTCGTCGATATAGCCATTGGACTTTGTCACGACTCACCTTTGTATGGACACATGGGGCCGGATCGCACCATCAAGAGTCTTTTGGAGCGATACCACTTTCCCGAGATGAACAAAAAGGTACAAGAATACATCGCCGAATGTCCGTCGTGTTTAAAGCATAAGGGCAACGTACCATCCACAGCTCCGATGCATAAATATCCAGTATGCCAAAGGCCCTGGCAAAGAACTGGAATGGATATACTGGGACCATTTCCCAAAACGTCAAAGGGAAATCAGTACATCATTGTGTTTACGGACCACTTCTCGCGTTACAGCGAAGTAGCCGCCATTCCAGACCAGACCTCGGAAACTGTGGCAAGAGCCCTAGTGGAACGCGTCATCCAAAATCATACCACTCCTTCCATCCTAATCTCGGATAACGCCCTTAGTTTCACTTCCAAACTGTTCGAGTCACTCTGTAACATGTGTAAAATTAAAAATACACACATTGTGGCATACCATCCGCAGGCAAACGGCTTAGTGGAAAGGCACAATCGAAAGATCTTGGAAGCCCTGCGCCACGTTGTCGATGCATCCTCCGTACATGGGATGATTCCCTTCCCATGGTACAAACAGCCATCAACAATGGCTATAATGTGTCCATCGGGGACACCCCTCATTTCGTCCTCTATCACTACGACAAGCGTCTACCTTTTGATTTGCCCGACCAAACCGATCTGGCAGTTCTACATCTTCCGAAATGGCAGAAGCAAATCAGCAACTAGCTGAACGATCTTTCAAGATTTTTGACATAATCCGCTATGCCCTCGACCAACGAAACCAACAGATGGAGCAAGAGCAACATAGGCGTCATCCCCGTCAACGGACTATAATCGTCGGTATGCGATGTTATCTGAAGAGCGTGAAACCGCCAGGTGCT
The DNA here is from genome assembly GCA_023014485.1 of Bathynomus jamesi. Taxonomy (NCBI): domain Eukaryota; kingdom Metazoa; phylum Arthropoda; class Malacostraca; order Isopoda; family Cirolanidae; genus Bathynomus; species Bathynomus jamesi. The sequence continues at coordinate 129,322 of JAJOZX010000788.1, forward strand.
CATCGCAAATTATACCCAAAATGGGATGGCCCATATAGGATTATGAAAAACCTCGGAAAAAATCGTTATGAAATCCTCGACCTCCGGGATCATTCCAAACTAAAGATCATTCACGCTGACAATTTGAAGATAGCTTCCGAACAACACCTTCCCAAAAAACAGCTGCCAGGCGTTCGAGCCGCCTATCCTTCAAAAGGTCAAGATATTAACAAATCGGCAGGGATAAAAAAACTGAAGTGTCACCGCGGGAACCGCTACCCATGACGAAGATTGGTACCTCGTAATACCACCATTACTCGAGGCAATCTCTGAACAAGAGGAGGCCCCAGAGCCAAGCGTCCCATCGGACCCAGACCCTGGAGAAACCCCTTCGAGAGGATCACTCAGTGGAACCCCCATCTCCTCCAACTCCACCATCTCCTCTGTCACCACCCTCGCCGATTGATGATCGACGCACGGACCCTACATACCGCCCGCAAATGCATCACCCACGTGAACTAGAACCTTCACATAAGAAACGAACCCGCTCAGAATCCGAGCTCAACGGTCGACCCCCATTGCCACCAAAACGAGGCCGACCCCTTCGCCCACAAACACAAGTATCCACACAAGTATCCACACAACTACCCCCAGCTCCGTATAACTTAAGGCGTAGAAATGAATAAAATTGTCCCCCTTATAATTTTCCAAATTATTTACTCTTGTAGACCTAGCATTAAAATTTCTACCGGAGTTGTTATAGAAAAACTTGCAGAAGGTAAATTTTTGAAAGGGCACGCAGACCTTTATATAAATTTGCAACCCCCTGCTAGAATTAAAATCAATCTCCTTCAGATACAAACCCAATTAAAAACGTTTGAAAGTAAAGTCCAGAATTCTTTCCAAGGAAAAGATCAGATTAGTCGCGTTCTGTTAGAAAATACCCTCGAAAATATTCAAACTACAGCACGCGCCCTATCAGAAATATTAGCCTTACCATGGATACAAACTGAAACTAAAAATTCAGAAAACTTTAACCAAAGAAGTAAAAGGGGACTGATAGATATAGGAGGGAAACTGTTCAAAGGTTTATTCGGATTAGCAACCGAAGAAGATATTAAAAGAATTGAACTTAAATTGAATCTCTTCGCGCGAAATCGACAATATAATGGACACATGTTAGAACAAACTATTAGGTCATTACACGAAAACAATCGCTTCCTCCACTCCCTTTCGGACAGATTCACATACCTTGAATCCATGTTAGCTCATACAAAGAACACAAAAGATATCTAGAATTAATAGAGATAATGAACATACAAGTAACCCTAATCGATAAATACTTACAACGAATAACTACGATTCATTCCAAGGTTTTGCGTGCAACCCAGCTAGCCCATGGAAAAATCACTCTTTCCACCCTAATACCATGGGAAATACTTCAGTCCTTGATTCACACCGCCCAGTCACAATTAAAATTATCACCCATATTCCCACTCAACCACACTAATTACCCTCAATTTCTAGAATACACCTGGACTGTACATGGACCACGCCCCTACACATACCTCATAATTATACCATTTTTCGATGTCCTCACTTATGACATATAAATTTCACCCTTTCCCAACACCCTACCAAAATAACTCTAATGTCTATCGATTGTATTTACCCACCGTACCACCTTACCTTTTCCTCACCAAAGATCTATCAGCTTATTCTATGATGTCAGATAGCGACGTCCGGCATTGCCGATTCCCGCAACCAAATAAACAACTCGTCTGCCCTCCACTCAAACCAGTTATTCTTCCAACTACTAGGTCTTGCTTTATCGATTTAATTCGTGACCGGCATGCCCCCGTATGTTCATTTAAAAAATTTCATTCCCCTAAAACCATCCAACTACGAATTGGACCAGACATCTGGGTTTCCTTCGCGAACAGGACTGCCGCTACTCTCGAGTGTCCATCGAATTATTCCCTCATTACAATCCCTATGGTTATTCGGCTACCAATTGGTTGCTCCTTGCGTTCAAAAGCCCTCCAAATATACAACCCGTATAAGGTTACCCTTAATAACTCATACCCATTCCCGTCGCAAATTAAATTTAAACCCGTCACAGAGATCTTAAATCTCTCCATAAAACCCGTAACCATCCTACCCAAACTACATGCCCCTAAATGGAATGATCAATTAAGCCGGTTTAAAATTTCGGATGATAACCAAAACAACCTCTTACAAATACTACAACCGGTAACCATTTTCTCAACATCTGCCGTTAGTATCATTATTGTATGTGCTATTATCCTCGGTATATTTGTGGTGAAAAGATCATTCTGGGAACAAAGAAAACCAAGTGACACGGAACATGAAACTATTTATGCACGACCAAGAGTGCGTACCCAGACCACATGAACTAGACTTAACCACCCGACTTACGTTGTATATATAACTCTGTATTATAAAACCCATAGTTATCATCGTTAGCATTAGTTAGGATGTTACATTATTATATTAATATCATTCTAGAGGGAAGAGCCCTGTAAAAATGAACCATAAATAATTCCCATATTCCTATACTATCTTATTCTTCATGTAATTCTTGTATTCATTTATATAGTTCTTGTATCCATTTTAAGAAAAAGTATCCATTTTAAAAATTCATGTTATATGGTTCATGTATTTATATAATCCTGTATATTCTTATATATTTAACTTTATATAATGCCTATACTCATATGTATGTACGTGTGTGTATCCATTTTTACATAACGACCAAAATCGCCCAACGCGAGTTTGGATAAAAATTGTTGATTTGCTTTCTACTTTGCCAAATAATTGGTGACCTGTTGTTTTTTTAAAAATCTCATAATCATTTTTTTAGATTTCGCTTAATAAGGAATCGTGCTTAAGCTTTGCAATGTTCATATTTTGTATACATTCCTTTCGTTATAAAAGATGAGATCATGTCTTGCCTAAGCATTAAAATTGTACATCTTAAACCTTAAAATTTTACTCATATGCATATTTTAGTGTAAAGATGCATAGTCCGATTTCCACTTTTAGTTAACTTGGCAGATCATGATAACATCAGATCTGAAAGTCGCGGTTTAAGATAAAAATATGGTTTCGTCTTCAAATATTTTGTTTACTCGTTCAAGCCTTACCACAGCTAAAAATTTACTTTATTTTCGAATATTGTGAAAAATAATACAGCCTTTTTTAGCATTTAATAATAATGATGTTAGCAGTTTTTGGGTATATAAACCCACTAAAAACCTTCCATTGTCATTCAGAAGCTAATTCAGAGGCTGAGCACTACCTGTACATTTTAGCAGTAAATTTACAGTTGAAGATAGTTTTTATCTTATCCTTCGAGCCTTGCTCTCTTCAGAAGAACTTAGTCATTAAACTTTCCGGATACACTATAAGAAGAATCCGGAACCTTCAGCATTTTTAGTAAGTCTATCAGTCCTCCGAGCCACTATAGAAGAACTCGGAGAGTAATATAGAAGAAAACTACTGCAAGTCACACATCCGTTGCTGCCACCTAACTAGAACCCCCGTCGACTTCGAACCACCCCGGGCCATAGACGGAGGGGTTAACATATATATATATGTGTGTTATATATATATATATATATATATACGTGTATATATATAGTATATATATATATTATATATATATATATATAATATATATATATATATGTGTGTGTGTGTGTGTATATGTATATATATATATGTGTTATATATATATATATATATATATATATATATATATTATATATATATTATATGTGTATATGTATATATATATATTGGTGAAGGCCGCTTCTGGCAAGCTTCAATTTCAATTTAAGCAGAAAGACACAGACAAGAAGAAAGAAACATCCATCAAGTTGGAAAGGGACTATATTTTGTATATTGCAACGTTTCAAGCACAAACTATGCTCATCCTCAGGCGAAAATTCTAAAAAGTTAAAAACATAATTAAAAGCCATAATGACTAACAAAATAAATATGGAAAAAATCCACAAGTATTAAAAACAAAGTCTCACTAAAAATTCTAGAAAGTTACATTAAAAACCATAATGACTATTATAAAACAAAAGCGAACAATTAACAAGCTTTAAAAATGAAAGTGACACTAAAACGAACAATGAATAACAACTATAAAATACAAAATGTAAAACTCAAAAAACTAAAAATTCACAGGCTATCTTTTAAAACACTAAAAAATTAAAAACCCACACTAAAAGGAACACACCTTAAGTCTAAGCAGCACAGATTCCGAGGCAAAACTAAAAAAAACAGAAGCATCTAAAACCAAGTAAAGGTTGGTTGTTCAAGATGTTCAGTTTAGACGGAGGGGAACGGATGAAATATCAGAGTTAAGCGAAGGGGAGTATGTTTTAATATACAGGGATTCTAAAAGTCTTAACGTTTGCTCACACGGAGCGGAATCTAAAATGTTAAAATTAGCTAAAGTTATATCGACTTTGCACAGAACAACATGGCTGCGTATAGCTGAAACTTCTTTAGTTTTCAAAGGTTTGTCAGTTCTATGGCTTATGCCCATATGGGCACAGAAACGCGACTCGAGGCTCCGCACAGTGCTACCAATATAGCTCCGATCACATCGGGGACAATTGAATTCATAAACGACAGCACTGCGCAGAGCATCGGATACACGGTCTTTAACATTAAAATATGAGCCAATAGAACGACGGTTAACAAATACTAGTTTAAAATCTATTTGACAATAAAATTTACTAAGAAGTGGCAGAAGGTTATTACGGCAATAGGAATTCAGATATCCCATTTCTGGGAGCACAAGATAATATACATTTTTAGGAACGTTAAAATTATACTGTTTAGGTTTGTAAATGTTAGCTAGAAATCTATTGATAGCATTTTCTACAATCTGCAAAGGATAGCCATTATTCACAAAATATTTTCTTAAAAAAACAAATTCATTATGCAGACATTGATAGTTGGAACATAAATTATACGCTCGGTTAAGTAGGGTGTTTACAGATGCCAGCTTGTATTTAAAATCACAATAACTTAAAAAATTGAGACCAAGACCAGTGAACGTCTTCTTACGAAAAACTGAAGTAATAATAGAATCACTCTCTCTGCTAATCAGTAGATCCAAGAAAGGCAGCTTGGAGTCAGATTCTTCCTCCAGAGTAAACTTAATGTTTGGATGCAAGTTATTTAAAAATGTAAAAAATTGATGAGCACTGCTAGCATCAGTAAACACTGCTATATTGGTAGCACTGTGCGGAGCCTCGAGTCCCGTTTCTGTGCCCATATGGGCATAAGCCATAGAACTGACAAACCTTTGAAAACTAAAGAAGTTTCAGCTATACGCAGCCATGTTGTTCTATGCAAAGTCGATATAACTTTAGCTAATTTTAACATTTTAGATTCCGCTCCGTGTGAGCAAACGTTAAGACTTTTAGAATCCCTGTATATTAAAACATACTCCCCTTCGCTTAACTCTGATATTTCATCCGTTCCCCTCCGTCTAAACTGAACATCTTGAACAACCAACCTTCACTTGGTTTTAGATGCTTCTGTTTTTTTTAGTTTTGCCTCGGAATCTGTGCTGCTTAAACTTAAGGTGTGTTCCTTTTAGTGTGGGTTTTTAATTTTTTAGTGTTTTAAAAGATAGCCTGTGAATTTTTAGTT
>JAJOZX010000788.1:137500-142500 GCA_023014485.1 Bathynomus jamesi
AGAAGATTTTTACCCAGAAGATTTTTACCCAGAAGATTTTTACCCAGAAGATTTTTACCCAGAAGATTTTTACCCAGAAGATTTTTACCCAGAAGATTTTTACCCAGAAGATTTTTACCCAGAAGATTTTTACCCAGAAGATTCTTACCCAGAAGATTCTTACCCAGAAGATTCTTACCCAGAAGATTCTTACCCAGAAGATTCTTACCCAGAAGATTCTTACCCAGAAGATTTTTACCCAGAAGATTTTTACCCCGAAGATTTTTACCCCGAAGATTTTTACCCCGAAGATTTTTACCCCGAAGATTTTTACCCCGAAGATTTTTACCCCGAAGATTTTTACCCCGAAGATTTTTAACCCGAAGATTTTTAACCCGAAGATTTTTAACCCGAAGATTTTTAACCCGAAGATTTTTAACCCGAAGATTTTTAACACGAAGATTTTTAACCCGAAGATTTTTAACCCGAAGATTTTTAAACCCGAAGATTTTTAACCCGAAGATTTTAACCCGAAGATTTTTAACCCGAAGATTTTTAACACCGAAGATTTTAACCCGAAGATTTTTAACCCGAAGATTTTTAAAACCCGAAGATTTTTAACCGAAGATTTTTAACCCGAAGATTTTTAACCCGAAGATTTTTAACCCGAAGATTTTTAACCCGAAGATTTTTAACCCGAAGATTTTTAACCCGAAGATTTTTAACCCGAAGATTTTTAACCCGAAGATTTTTAACCCGAAGATTTTTAACCCGAAGATTTTTAACCCGAAGATTTTTAACCCGAAGATTTTTAACCCGAAGATTTTTAACCAGAAGATTTTTAACCAGCAAGACGTCTTCAGGACACGTCTCTGAGGATTTCGCCCGTAGAAATGTGGTTAAGTACATTTTGTTTTTTAAGAAAATTTATAAACATTTGAAAAAATCATTATTATTAACAATTAATATTTAATATTGAGCCAGAATTTAACACAAAACACAGTGAACATTCAGACACCAGTGATACATTTTTTTTAGTGAAACTAATTTTCACAAAAGTTAATTGTAACAAAGTTAATTGTAACAAAGTTAATTGTAACAAAGTTAATTGTAACAGAGTTAATTTCAGAGAGAGAATTTCAGTTATTTTCACTGTTATATTCAGTATAGAATAATTTTATTTTTATGTACCTTCCCGTACATTAGAATGAAATGTTTACATTTTTTATTCTTTTTGTTTGCAAATTTTTTTTCCAATTACTGAATTGAATTGACTTGCAAATTAAGAGAGAGAGAGTTTACAGAGTTTAGAGAGAGTTTAGAGATTTATAGGAATACTTGAAGCAGGTTCAAGTTAGACAGCCCATTTTCAGTTTCAAGATACTACTTGATAAGAGTTCACGTTTAGTTTCATTTTCAGTTCAGAATACTTGATAAGAGGTCAAGTCAGAAGGTTGCGCCAAAACGGCCAACCGCCCCAGAGATTTATAGAGATACTTGATAAGAGTTCAAGTCAATAGGTTGCATCTAAGAGGGACAACCGCCCCAGAGATTTCAGTTATATTCGAAGTCAGAGAGATTTAGATTCGAAGTCAGAGTTTATTTCAAGTCAGAGTTTTACTTGAAGTCAGAGAGATTTATATTCGAAGTTAGAGAGTTCAAGTCAAAGTTAGTTTTTAAGTCGAAGTTTTCAATGCAGTCAATTGAATTCAACTTTTTCTTTGTAATTTAAGAAAATGTAATGTAAGAATTTAATTCAACCTTTTTTTTTGTTGTTCAAAAGAATTTAATTCAACCTGAATTGACCGGGTTGCGTCTTTAGTTTAACCTTTTTTCTTGTTCATGTCATTATTGCGTATATAAATATATAGGTGAAATGACATTTTGTTGTTTGTAACCCAAAACAGTTTTTACAATTGTTTGTAACGATTTGGTAATCATTGTAATGTATATGTGATAATAATAGTTGTGTAATAATTAATTAATCGATCTTGTCCTAATGACTCCTTTTAAATTACTATATGAGGAACATGCCGTCCTCCATTTTGTTTCAACTTTTTTTTTTTAGTTTTTGTTCTAAGTAGTGTGACAAGCAATCTCTTTTCGTTTAAAAAAAAAAAAAAAAAAAAAAAAAAAAAAAGCAAGCAAGCAAAGTGCTCACGAAAAGATGTAATTGTCAATTTCAAACTTATATCCCCCGCTTAGTCACTCAATTCCCCCGAATGTCGTACTCCAACCTTTGTCTTTTTTTAATTTTTATTTTAACACCCCCAACCCCAGTTGAACCCAGTGACAACCGGAGAAATGGTTCAACCATGGTTAATTCCTCTTTAGTACTATGGAACATAACCTCCGTTTATGTTAAGTTGTGTTTTTTTTATTTTTAAGAATATTATATGCTTAGTTTATTATAGTTTATCATTGATTTCTATTTCCAAACTTTATATTTTTTTTTATTCGATTAATACTGAGTAATTGTCGTAGTCGAATTCAATTTACGTTCCGTCCCTTCAGTCACTTTTGCATTAAAACTCGTATGCAAACATCATTATAATCTTAATAATTATTGCTTACTACTGTATATATAAATTCTCGTTCATGCATTTATTAAGTTGTTTTATCTATTCCTTAACGTAAATGTATATATATATATATATATATATATATATAACCCTAAACCCATCTTAAATTATTATACATCATTTTTAAACTTTGTTAATTCAAAAACCTCCCAAATCCCTACACATTTGACCACAGGTCTATACATCATCGGTTACGTAATTCAATTTTTAGCAACGCTAGTCAATAAAAATTAGCTTATAGATTATGATTTATATTTTTCCCTCTTACCTATTCATTATGAATATAATTTATCCCACAGAAGAAAAAAAAAAAATAATAAATAAATAAAATTTTGTAAAAAAAATTTTTTTTTCAACCATATCATTGTTTGGCTAACTTAATTGGTTGTCTAAATTAATGTATTAATCCTATTAAATGTTTGTTTAAACTAAAGTATTAATCTTTGATTTTTTTTATATTCTGTAAGCAAGTGTCACTGTCATTTTAAAAAAAAAAAAAAAAAAAAAAAAAATTGGATACTCTGCATTGTACTCGACCACGCGAAATCGTTCTGTATAAAATTTGCATTGTAACTAATGGTACCCTGTTAGGATGCTATTTTCTCATTTGTATTGTATTAATGGTACCCTATTAAATTATTATATAAATATCATTTTAAAAAGGGGAGAGTACTGTAAAAAGTGAACAATGAACAATTCCTACACCATCGTTATATGGATTCATTGTCTTCATGCAGAACTTATGTTCGTATAGTTTTATGTTGAATGTTCATTTTTACATAAGAAACCAAAATCGCCTAAGCGAGTTTTTGGGTAGAATTTCGATTTATACTTCTTTATTCATTACTGTATTTCCCTAATTCATCTTAATTCATGTTCTTTTTTGACCGCTATCCTTTATTCATCTACCTATTGTCTACTTATGCCCTATCAACTTACAGTCTATTTTTACTCGTGTCAATCTATGAAACGCAAAACTTTTGCCTTCGTTCTAAAACGCAAAAATACGTTCTCGTATTATTTTAAAAAAAAGTGCGTTCAACCCTCGCAAGTATTCATAAACGCTTAGTAAGTATTATCAGAAATTCCACTCATCCCAGCATAATTGAACGCTTCTAAGATAAAAAAGGTCTCCTTTCGCTTTGATTCGAATGTATAACATTATAGCATATTATTTCAGTAGTAGATACGTCAATTAACAATTTGCTAAAATTGTAATTAAATGTAATCCTTTAATATAATGTAATTGATGTAATGTACTTTAATGAAACTGTAATGAACAATAACTTGTAATGTACTTCAGTGAAACTAATTAAATGTAATGATTTAATTTATAATGTAAGAATGTACTTTAATGGAATTGTAATTAAAAAGTGAATATGAATTAATTGGTAGTTGTAATCCATAATTGTAATCATATTGTAATGAACCAAAATGAATACGTACTCAGTCATGTACTCAAAATTGTGCTGATGTGCTAATACGAAATAATATCGCCTCAATAATTGTCGAATCGGCGATACTACTGTCTTTTATTTTTATATTTTTTTATTCTTTTAGTTGAATCATGTGTTTAAAAAGGGGGGAAACTTAACCTTCGATTGTCTCCCCCAAACATTAGATTATATTATGCATGTACCATCTTCATTTACGACACTTCATTATAGGACTTCATTTAAGACACTTCTAGATTAATCTTCATTATAGAACTTCATCCAGAGCACTTCTTCATTATAGGACTTCATTTAAGACACTTCTAGATTAATCTTCATTATAGAACTTCATCCCTTTGGGACATGGGATCCTGTCTGCTTTGCAGATAGCTGGTGAGGGAAGCTATATTTATGGGATCTCTTTGCGAGAGACCCGTTGCCCACGTCGGGCTAACATCATGAAAAAGAAAAACTATGGTATTTGTCATTTACCATTACTTATTCGGACTATAGTGGATTTAATTTTCCCAGAGGAGTTCCTGGTTCCATGCACGGTCTGTGTTTAACATATAATTTTCTCAGGGAACCATTCTGAGTTTGTGTATGTACAGTGCCCGCGAAAAGTATCCGATCACTCAAGAAAATACAATATTTTCCCTTGATATTCAGAGACACGTAATTCACTTTCGTTTGTTCTAGCGACATCTGGTAACTTTGAGGTTTCCGCTGATATGAGAGCTATCCAACGCATTCTCAAATTAGTGTTCTGGTAGCCTTCGTTGCGGGTGGCTGTGTCTCAAATTTGTCAGATTTCACTGTTTGTGTAAATTTCTTGATATTTTTTTTTTTTTACAGAAAGTGGTGTAAATAAAATTTATATATAATGTGTGCTAAAAAACAACTTAAGAGTGATTGTCGAGGTGCTATTGTTGCTTTGCATGCATGTGGGAAATCACAGAGACAGATAGCTAAGGAATTAAACATATCCCAAAGTACCGTTAATTTA